>CALSBZ010036176.1:0-11550 GCA_943591055.1 Gobionotothen gibberifrons | reverse complement strand
TTGGGTAACACATTAAAGATGTTCTTTATAAAACGTTCCCTCAATGTGACATGATAACAAAAGAAGAACATTCTCCAAACAACATTCTGAAAATGTTTTCAGGATGTTATTCTTTTTTTATAAAACGTTCCTGTTATGGCAAATATTAACACGGTCATGGTCAACGTCAGATTTATTTCTAGAGCGCTTTAAAAAACAAACTTGTTGCATTTGTTTGAAAAGGATGTTTTAAAAAAAATCTGATGTCACCATATTTTCCTTTTTAAAAAAACAAACAAGCACGTAATTCATGATAAGCTGTAAGCAGATATTGTATGTTTGCGGTGGCATGTGTGAATTCCCAGCTAGAAATGTTTGTTACCATTCGTTGTTCTAGGAAGGTTTTCAGCGGGACGTTTTAGTTTGGTTCCCAGAATGTTCTTCTGAAAGGTAGGATAACGTTCTTTAAAAACATTCTTGAAATGTTTGGGGATAACCTTCTTAAGATGTTTTTGATAACTTTCTTAAGATGTTTTTGATAACATTGTTAGAACATTATGCCCTACTGTTCTTAAAAGGTTTTCAGCGGGACGTTTTATTTTGGTTCCCAGAATGTTCTTCTGAAAGGTAGGATAACGTTCTCTAAAAACATTCTTAACATTTTTGGTGATAACTTTCTTAAGATGTATGAGCGCATTGAGACAATGAATAGGACGTATACAAACGAATTTATGCATGCCAATATTCACTCACATGCACTTATAATCACAATAAGGACAGACGTGCAATAGATGCCGTGTGTAAATCGAAGAGATAATACATTTGACAGCATATAGACTGAATGTTAGGAAATGCATGTGTATGTAATAAGAAGATGAATCCACGAAGATGTCAGCTACAATCCTGTGGAAGTCATCAGGGAAGCAGCATGACGAGACCCAGGCAGGACCGCAGAGACAGGTTCAGCCACGACCCGAAGTCCACGACTTAATCCAGAACTCAGGATAGAGGATCCAGGACACAGGACTACAGCAAGAGGATCAGCCTCGACTCCGGATCCCGGCGTAGATATAGATACAAAACAAGAAAAAAGATTTGGCTGGGTTAATCGGAACAAGAGAATACACAGACACAGACAGAGAGGGAAAAGGTCATTGGATAAAAGTTATTCTTGATAAGAGAAGCCTAAAAGGCCAGAGAGAAAAAGTGAGTTTTAAGTGTTGATTTAAAAAAAAAAACAGGGTTTGGGCCGACCTCACATGGAGGGGCAGAGTATTCCAGAGCCTAGGGCCAGCCGCTGCGAAATCTCGATGCCCTCGGGTTTTAAGCCTGGTCTTAGGCACTATCAACAGCAGCTGATCAGCCGACCTTAAGGCTCTGCCTGGGGTGTAGCGATGGAGGAGTTCGGCTATATAGGCAGGAGCCAGCCCATTTAGGGCTTTGAAAACGAATAAAAGGAGTTTAAAATCTATTCTGAACCGAACTGGAAGCCAGTGCAATGAAGCCAGAATTGGGGTGATATGGTTGCGCTTTTTATGGCCAGTGAGAAGACGTGCAGCTGCATACTGAACTAGGCCTCCAGTCTCGAGGTAACAAAGGCGTTAATAACCCTTTCTAGGTCTTTAAAAGATAAAAACGACTTGGTCTTAGCCAATAGTCGTATTTGAAAAAAGCAGGTCTTGACTACGGTGCTGACCTGCTTATCACATTTAAAAGCGCTGTTGAAGGTCACTCCAAGGTTCATGACAGACGGGAGGATGTGTACAGTAGAAAAAGGATGGGGCCCAGAATCGAGCCTTGGGGAACCCCACAGGTAAGAGGGGCTTTGGCAGAGGAGAAGGCACCTAGCTGCACTGAGAAGCTACGGTCTGTCAGGTAAGACCTGAACCATGCAAGGGCAGAGCCTGTGATGCCTGCGGACTGTTCAAGCCGTGAAAACAGGATGCTATGGTCCACAGTGTCAAAGGCAGCAGTTAAGTCTAACAGCACCAAGACAGCTGGGCTGCCTGAGTCGGCGGCTAAGAGCAGATCATTATAAACTCTTAAAAGGGCTGTTTCAGTGCTGTGCATAGGTTTAAAGCCAGACTGAAACTTTTCGTGGATGCCATGTGTGGTTAAAAACGACTGCAGCTGGGCGTAGACTACTCGCTCCAGGGCTTTAGATAAAAAGGGTAGCTGGGAGATGGGCCTGAAATTTGCGAGAATGGAGGGATCGAGATTTTTCTTTTTAAGTAGTGGCTTAACCACGGCATGTTTGAAGGCAGCTGGGACACATCCTGAGCTAAGAGAGGTGTTTACAAGCAATAAAACACTTGCTCCAACTGAATTAAAAACATCTCTAAGGAAGCGAGAGGGAATGCTGTCTAAGGTGCAGTTTGTCGGCCGCAGGTGCTTGACTACATCCGAGAGAGAAGAGAGAGGGATACAGGCTCAAAGTGGTCTAGGACAGCAGGGCACAGAAAGGGAGCAGGATCTGGGGTAGCACTAGTGTAGGCTAGCCTAACGGCCCCTACACACGGCCGCTGGCGTTGACGCTTCAGCGCTTCTGCCCATTCACTTTGAATGGGGTGACGTCACGAGTCGCCGAACTGCATTCTGGGAGCGACGCGTAGTTTCTCCCGCGATGCTCGCTGCAAAAGTAGAGCAATGTTCTACTTTTGACGCCTCGATGGAGGCGCCAGCCAATCGAATCATAAGCCAGTACAAGCTCTAGCCAATCAAACCGCGTGCTTGTGTGTCAGGGGCGGGAGATTCATGTGATTGGTTGCTGGTCGAGCTTCAGACATGCCCGCCGGCAAGCGATAACGCCAGCGGCCGTGTGTAGGGGCCGTTAGAGCAGATACTTTTTCGATAAAAAATGTAAGAAATGTATCGCAGAGAGTAGTTGATGATGGCACAATTGGAGAAGCATCACAAGGATTAATGATCGAGTTGAGGACATTAAAAAGAATTAACAGAGAAATATGCTCTGTTTTGGCTGCCGTCTGATAATCGGAAAGGCAAGCACGAAGAATTTCTAAGGAGACATGAAGTTTATCCTTTTTCCATTTTCTCTCTGCACGCCTGCAGGCATGTCTAAGAGCGCAAGTACAATCATTGAGCCACGGCTCTGAGAGAACTTTGCTGCGTCTAAGCATAAAAGGAGCAACGGAATCCAGTATTAGTGTGCATGTCGAATCAAACAAAGAGATAAGCTCATCCGCACTAAGAGCACAGTTCACCTCTAATTTACAAATCGGATAAGTATTTAAAAGCATCTGAAAACTGTAAGGCAGTCAAGGGGTTAATTTAACGCAGACAACGCGCAGGGGCACGTGATTCGACTCCTACAGAAGGGATCGAGATTGTAAACAGAACCGGTAGATGGTCTGAGATACGCGTTCCTGCACAGATTTCATCCACAGAGATAGACAATCCAAACGATAATACTAAATCTAAGGTGTGTCCTTTATCGTGTGTTGGGCCAGCCACAGACTGAATAAGACCGAAAGAGTCGAGGAGGTTTAAAAAACCAGAGGTTTAGACTCGCAGCACACATGGACATTAAAGTCTCCGCAGATCAAAACACGATCATATTTCACCATGATCCCGGACAAAAAGTCAGAAAAGTCAGTTATGAAATCCTTATTGCACTTTGGCGGACGATACACGACTGCGCAGAGTATAGGCGAGGCTGGGTTCAGTTCAAAAAGCTGCAACTCGAAGCTAGCATAGCTAGTTACTGGGTGAAGCACTTGGAGATTAGCTCTAAACACTGAAGCTATACCCCCACCACGGCCGGTGGTACGGGGGGAGCTGAAGAAAGTACAGTCGGGAGGAACTGGCTACACTTGTATAAAAAAGTGCTATACAAATATAAAGCATATTAATAATATTAATATTAATATTAATATTATTATTATTATTATTATTATTATTATTATTATCATTATTATTGTAAATGACCTTTAATATGTCTAACTACATTTAAAATGAGTTTTAAAGAATTGATTATATTTGTATGCCAATATTTTCTTATGGTAAAGTTTTAATTTTGCACTTTTATTTTGATAGTAATAAGGTCGGGACTCTTATTTTGAAGGAACTTTTACCGGAAGTCAATGGACAACGGAGCAGTGTAAACACACATGTATAATGACGGATAGATGACGAATAAATTAACATATACTAAATAGTTGCATTGGGTTTTTAGCACCTGGCTGATAAGGGAAGCTCTTACGTTGGTAATGATTGTATAAAAGCAAGGGTGTGCAATAAACAGATACCATCAGTTAGAGAGTCTGACCATCATTAAGCCGGGGACGCTACAATTATTATAGTGAATGTTTAAATGATATCAATAAAGATTAAGCCCCAGAAACCACATGGCTACTTAGCATGCAAAATGATGTCATTCTGCATGTTAAGTCCATGTGCTTTTGTGTTATCGGCTGAATCTTTATTTATTGATTAGATCACGTTACTCTGATAATAGTGTTCAAGACAGCCTATATGTCTGAACTCGATCCTTAGAGTAATGTGTTATGGAGCCTTCTCTTCAATATTTTTTCCACATAACGAGCATTTTCCGCTGCTCTTTTCCAATGTGGAAGCAGAACGTGCGAAAGCATACAGCAGGATGCAGGGTGTGTCTCTTTAGACTGGAATAGCGGGGCCCAGTACGTGAACTCGCCTCGCAGGTGAACACGCCAGGACAGAGTACATCTGGCTCGAGACAAAACTTGCTCTAGTCCATGTCGGAGCGTCAATGTACAAGTCGAGTCTGAGTCATCTCAGTCGTCACAGTCAGGCAGGGATGACAGAGATTCAATATGATTTAAGAAAGGTCTCCACGTTTTTTCAAAAGAGCTTAAGGAGCAGTTGAGGGAAAACCTAAGCTTTTCGAGTCTAATTGACAGTAACATTTCTTTCACCCACCTACTATGAGATGGAGGTTGAGCATGTTTACAATTGAGGAGTATAAGTCGCCTGGCTAACAGGGTGGCAAAGGCTAGAACAGTCTGTATAACTTTAGAGGCGACAGGCTGCAGGGGGGCACCAAACAAGACCAAGAGAGGATCTGGAAGGATAGTAGTATTATATGCTGTGCTAAGAGTTTTGAAGACATCGGACCAGAATGTGGTGAGCCTAGGGCAGAGACAGAACATATGGGAATGGTTGGCTGGGGATTGTTTGCACCTATTACAAGAGTCAGTTACATTGGGGTAAATCCGAGATAGCCTCAAGTTAGTGTAGTGAACTTTGTGCACAACTTTACACTGTAGGAGGCCGTGCCTTGCACAGATTGAAGAGGAGTGAACCAACCGTAAAACTTGTTGCCAATAATCATCGGGCAATGTGATTCCAAGCTCTTGCTCCCAAGAATCCTTGGGGCCGGTCGCTGGGCTGTCAATAGCAGAACTGATAAGGCTGTAAATGCTAGAAATTAGCCGCTTTTGTTCGGGATCAAGCGCCACTAACAAGTCAACCAGGGTTTCTGGGGGACGACTCGGGAATTTAGGGTTCTGATTCTGGACAAAATGCCTTGTCTGAAAAAAACGAAATAGGTGGGTTCTAGGCAGGTCGAATTTCTTCGAGAGCTCAGGGAAGGACATAAAAGCCCCCTGGTTGTAGAGGTCCCTAAATTTGGTTAACCCTTTGTCAAACCAAGTCCGAAAGGCCATATCGGTGCAAGAGGGCAGGAATAGGTGGTTATTTACAATGGGGGAGAGATCTGAGGCCCTATGGAGGCCTAGGCTCTTCCTAAATTGAATCAAAATTATAATGGTGTTAGTTACCACTGGGTTTGAGGTGAAGTTGGAGGTACACAGAGGAAGTTGAGAGCAAATCAGGGAGTGAAGAGAGAGTTTAGACGATGCAAGTTCCATATCCACCCACGTGGGGCGTAAGTCGCCTGCAGCATTGTTAAACCAGTATAAAAGTTTATGAATATTACAGGACCAGTAATAGTGTAGGAGATTGGGCAATGCCAAGCCTCCAAGAGCCTTTGGGAGCTGTAGCACTGATCTTCTGATGCGTGGATTTTTTTTGCCCCAGAGGAAAGAGCTTATTAGTTGATCGAGCAATTTGAAAAAATACTTCTTAATAAGGATGGGGATATGTGAGAAAAGATATAGAAACTTGGGTAAAACAACAATTTTAACCAAATTAACACGACCCATTAGGGATAATGGGAGTGCAGACCATCTGACAAAGTCCAGTTTACACCTCTCAAGGAGAGGAGAGAAATATTTTGGAGAAAAGGCGATCAATTGAGTCAGTAATATGCACCCCCAAATATTTAAACCCGTCAGTAGAATATTTGAAAGGGAAAAAAGCTGGGGGTATACTTTTAGCTGCAGAATTGATGGGAAAAACTTCGCTCTTGTGGAGGTTAAGTTTATAGCCTGAATAGGACCCACATTTGTCGAGGATATCTAGAACCACGGGAAGAGAGGCAGCTGGATTAGACATGTATAAAAGGAGGTCGTCGGCGTATAACGATAATTTATGAACTTTCCCAGCTCTGGTGATGCCCTCAAACCCACCCTCCTGACGCAGCCAGATTGCTAAAGGCTCAATAGCTATGGCAAATAAGAGGGGGGAGAGAGGGCAGCCCTGTCTGGTACCTCGATAAAGGGGAAATGGGGCAGACTGGAGACCGTTTGTGCGGACTGAGGCGACTGGGCAGGCATAAAGCAATTTGACCCAAGATATAAATTCTGAATTGAAACCAAATTTCTGCAACACAAAAAAAAGGAAGCTCCATTCCACCCTGTCGAAGGCCTTCTCCGCATCTAGTGAAATAATCAATTCCGGACTGCATGAACTAGATAAGCCAATGATATTCAAGAGCCTCCTTGTGTTATGAAACGAGTGTCTTCCAAGCATGAAACCTGTTTGGTCAGTAGATATTATACTTGGTAGGACCCGTTGTAGGCGTTGGGCTAGGATCTTTGACAGGATCTTTAGGTCAACATTTAAGAGGGAGATGGGCCTATAGCTACCACACATAAGAGGGTCTTTATCACTCTTAAGCAGAAGAGAAATGGAGGCCTCCGACAGGGTGGGAGGCAGGCGGCCCTCCGCAAAAGACTCATTATACATTCTCTGGAGGGCTGGTGCAATTGTGCCAGGGAGTAACTTAAAAAATTCAACAGAAAACCCGTCAGGGCCTGGAGTTTTACCGTTCTGAAGTGACATAATTGCCTCCTGTACTTCCTTGATAGAGATCGGACTTCTCAGCTCCTTACACAAATCCTCATTTATTTTGGGGAAAACTGTCCTATCTAGAGGATTATCTCCATCCCAAACATCCAGAGGACATTGGGAGGAATAGAGGTTAGTGTAGAAAGAACAACATATCTTATTGATCTCTGTCGGGTCCGAGGTAACTTCACCTAAAGTAGATTTGATCTTGGGGATCAATCTGGATAGTGTAGCTGCACGCGCCTGATGTGCTAATAATCTTCCCGCTTTGTCCCCAGTCTCAAAGAAACGTTGTCTAGCGAGGAATAACTGCTTCTGAGTCTTACATGTGGACATTAAATCAAATTTGGACTGAAGTTGAAGGCGTTCCTTATAAAGAGCAGGGGTAGGAGCTGAAGCATACAACTGATCAAGTCTAAATACCTCCTTAGTGAGCGCCTCCGACTCTCGCCTTTCTGCCTTCCTTAGGTTTGAGACATAGGAGATGATTTGGCCACGCATAAACGCCTTGCATGCTTCCCATAGCGTGCGTCGAGAGATCTCTGGAGAATCATTAGTATCAAAGAACAAGGAGATCTGCGTATGGAGGAATTCTTTAAAGGAAGTGTGGGCTAGTAGGGAGGAGTTAAGTCTCCATTGTCTGGATGAGGGGACACGACTAGGAAAGCTAATATCAATAGATACAGGGGCATGGTCTGAGATAACAATGCTATGGTATTCACATGAGTGGACCTCTGATCGAAAGTAATTATCCAAGAGAAAAAAATCGATCCGAGAGTACGAATGATGGACGTGTGAAAAAAATGAAAAGGCTTCGACTGAATGGGATTTGGCTCTCCATGGGTCGAATAAACCTAAACTAGATTTATATGTGTCAAGGACTTTAGCTGACTTGGATAACGCCAGAGGCTTAGAGGAAGACCTGTCTAGGGAGGGGTTTTGAGTTAAATTGAAATCGCCGCCGATAATTAAGTAGTGGTCATCAACTTTAGGGAGTGAGGAGACATTTTTTTTAATAAATGTATCGTCATCCCATGTTGGTGCATAAGCACAGGCCATAACCACCGGCATACTACACAGTCTACCAGAAATAATTACAAATCGACCATTTGGGTCCTCAATGGAGTTTGATAACTCAAATGGAACATTCTTGTGTATAAGGATAGCCGCACCCCTTGCCCTAACTGGGAATTTAGAGTGAAATACATCCCTTATCCAAGGTCGCTTGAGAAGGCCAACCTCTGAGGAACGAAGGTGGGTTTCTTGTAAAAAAGAAAATATCACCCCTAAGTTGCTTTAAATGAGTCATTACCTTATTACGTTTGATGGGCTGGTTGGCACCCTTCAGGTTCCAGGAGATAAAGCGAAGATTCTTACCCTGAGTCGTCATATCCTAAGGAGACGAGGAGCACTAACTCTCCCATGGCTGACGTGACTCCCGAGCCAAAGGAAAAGGGGAGAAAGCTAAACAAAAACACATAACAAGAAAAACACCCATACAAAAAAAAATAAATAAATAAAATAAATAACAACAATAATCAACAACCCTCCCACCCCCCATTCCCTTATACAAACCAAGCGCGACCACATCTTCACTCCCAACAGGGTATCCCTTTCTGCTTCCATAACCTACTCTTACTCAGAGGTCAACCAGTTAAACAATATGAAAAAAAAAGAAAGAAAAAAAAGAAAAATATCCCACATTTTAAAGAACATATATGATTACAGTGAAGCAACATTAGTCCACGGGGCAGCATGCAGGGGCAGCATGCAGTAGCAGGAGCAGACGGCTTCCTCCAAACAGACGGAGGAATACAGTCTTTTGGAGAAATCCTCAGTAGTGGGTGGCCGCCAGGAACACCATACTTCCCCCTACTCTTTGCCCATCACCCGCTCGTTGTAGAATGCGTGCGCGTCCTCCGGAGTCTCAAAAGTGAACGTTCCATCCTCAAACGAGACTTGCAAGCGAGCGGGGAAGAGAAGCCTGAATTTCACTCCTTTCTGGTAGAGGGCTTGCTTGATTTAGTTGAAAGCAGCTCGTTTCTTTGCAGTGATGGCGCTGACGTCTGGGTACACTCGCAGCGATGTGTCGCGGTACTTAAGCTTGTGTTGTCTGGTCCAACGAAGCACCTTCTCCCTCTCTTAAAAACGATGAAAGCATATCACAAAAGGCCTGGGTCTACCTCCCAGTCCAGGTCTGGGAGCTAGTGAGCGATGTGCTCTCTCGAGCTCCGGGGGTTTGGAGAGGACATTGGGGCCGAGGCTACCCATCAGCAGGTCGGATATGAACTCGGTCGGGTCCCGGCCTTTTTCACTGCCCTCTGGAATATTTATTATCCGGAAGTTGACTCTACGGGACCGGTTCTCCATGTCGTCGAGGCGATCTAGAAGAGACTTATTCTGGGTCAGTAGTGTTTCCACTGTTTTTTCCGTGCTTGTTATGCGCTCAAAGTTATCCCCCGCCAGGGTCTCTGCAGCAACGAGGCGGTTATTAAATTGATTCACCGTCTCGCGGAGCGCGTCCACCGAGCTCTGCAAAGGTTTGACAGATTCCTGGATTAACTCAGACATGTCTTTCCGGAGCGAGGCCCGTTGCTTCTCCAGTTCAGAAACCAGCTGGTTCATTGAAAAGGTGTCCGGTGTGTCGCTAGCGCCAGAGCTTGCAGCCGCCATTTTAGCAACTTTGCTAGCTACAGGGGTCGCACCGCCACGAGTAACTGGGCAGCTCGGCGTATTGCTCGCTTTAGATTTAGAACCACTCATTTCACGACTGAATTGAAGTTATAACTGTAATCCGTCACTTTCCCGAATGAATTGTGGTGTTTACAGAGATATATTAAAGTTAAAGTACAACCGGGAGACCTCTTCCGTGCGACTTTCTCCTACCTCATCACTACCGGAAGTCCTGTTTGGTATTTTGAGCAAAACACTTCATAGACATTTTTTATATATTTGTATATATCTGAGACCTATAATACATGTCTAAACATAGTATAATAGGAGACCTTTAAACATGTGTTCACTGGATGGAAAAAAACTAAAAAATAATCTGTGGTTTTGAAGTCTTGAAGTGATGGAGAAGGTATTCAGATTAGATTCATTGTTATTGTCGTTGCACATTACTGACACAATACTGAGACAATGAAATGCAGTGAGCATCTAACCAGGAGTGGAAATGAAGCAGTAAAGTGCAGAGTTATTTATAGTATTATTAATATATTTACGGAGGTATTCATAATTCTAAATAAAACGGTCTCTAAATACTATATCAAGTTTCAAGGTTTCAAGTTTCAAGGCTTTTATTGTCATGTGTGCATAGCTACGGTGTAGATACGACAATGAAAATCTTAGGTCACAGGCTCCTCCAACAGTGCAACACAATAAACAGATAAAATAGTACAAGTAAATAAAAATAAAATAGAATATAATAGAAACAGAATATGATAGAAACTGTTCAGTCTATATACAATAATTGGAATATTTGTATGATATATGTGAGTTGCAAACAGATGAATGTTAAAGGTCCCATGTCATGCTTTTCCGGTTATTACCCGTCCCCTTGTGTGTTATGAAGATTTTTATGCATGTAAACGGTGTGCAGAGTCAAAACCCTCAAAGTGCACCCTGTAGCGAGTAAAACTCAGAACATACCTCCCCAAAACGCCTCGTTGGAGATACGTCATTGTCCATTGTTTACTTCCTGGGTACTGTGACGTAGGAATGGCCAATAGCCACGCCCAGAACTATGACGTGTTACGGTCATGCGGTACTGTTAGAAATTAAATCAATGTTTTATGGCATAAGTTAGTTAAAACATACCGTCAGTTTAAATGCTGTTTAATACTGAAAAACTGAAGTCCTCGCGCACAATGTCTGAAGTTAAGCTTTTATTCTGAAAATCCTTCATCTCCGGTTAGCATGTAGCATGTGGCTAATATTCGTTTTCTTGTAGAAGTGAATTGAGAAGCGAAATGACACGGAGTGTTCCACACCGAAACCTACTGATGTAAAGGCTACAACTATAGATGACGAGATATTATTATTTCTGAATATTAAATGAAGGTACAGTTTATGTAATACGTTGTTTACAGACGTGGGAAGTACATCCGGAACTACCGGAAATGAGAACTAAGCCGTGAAGTATTTTTAAAGTATGAAGTACAGCTGTAAAATTGCAATAAATGAAAAGTGATGAAAGAGAATATGTGGAGAAGAAACATACAAAACACATGAGTCTAGTTGAGTTAGCTACTTACCTTGTTTGTTTGAAGGTTGAATGTGTGTGTGTGTAGCCAAGTCAGCTACTTGTTTGTTTTTGGCAGGGAAAAAGGTGGGCATTTTCACTACTACCAGCGCTGTATATACTAGCATGCCACAGATACA
>CALSBZ010036175.1:0-30704 GCA_943591055.1 Gobionotothen gibberifrons | reverse complement strand
TTCAGTGTCAGGCAGCCAGGCTAACCATCCTGTTCAGTGTCAGGCAAATTGAATTATGTTTGGGGTAACTACCACGCACAACAATGTTCCACTGTAAATATATTGAATGTCAGCATGTGTCTGAGAAGGTGCATAACTTTGTTCAGCACACAAAGCTGCACAGTAATGCCCCCAATTATCACTATCAGTGTGGGGTGCCTGACTGCTCACGGAGGTACAGAAAACACACGGCACTGCATATATATAGGCTGCATAAATGCTACCTGCAAGCTGCTCGGCCTATACCGCCTGACACATCCTTGAAATGTGTGCTTGAGGCTTGTGCATTTAAGTGTGACACTTTAGCCTCTCTTATTAAGCATTTGAAGACACACGTAAGGGGAGGAATGGAAACTAGATGCCCATTTAGAGGTTGTGATTGCAGGTTGCAAGGTTTTTTCCTTGTACGATGTGAGGGTCTAAGGACAGAGGGTGTAGTTTTTCTCATATTGATACTCCGAACAATCTGTGCTGTTGTATTTGATGTAAAGTGTCCCTACTGTAGGCTATTTTTATTCTGTACAGCACTTTGGCTTGACCAAAAATCGCTTATAAATGTGCTATATAAATAAAACTTGATTTGATTTGATTCGATTCACAAACGTGATGACTTTTGCTTCACATATTTCCAGGAAACATAGGCGTGTAGAGGATTCAGTTTTAGATTACTTGGTACTAGACAAGTCTATTACTACAGAGTCATTGCCAGAACCCAGTCAGTTGTATTCAGAAGCTGCTGGTGAACATGATGATGAACCAGAAGTACCATCAGCTGTGGACGAAACCCTTTTTTTTACAGAACCTAACACTTTTCTATTTGAAATTGCAATCTAAGCTACTCTTACCGGCAAGCACCATACAAACCATTATTAATGACTTTCAAAGTGCTCATGAACTTGTCCTGTCTCATTCACTTAACATTCTGAGTGAGAAATTGAAGAAACTTGGAATCCCTCAGGCCACTATAAGCAGCATCATCGATGAACTGAACAGAGAAGATCTACTCACACTCTATAACAGGGGAAGACTCAGTACAGATGCAAAGAGGAAGGCTGCTTTTAAAGAGTGTTTCAACTATGTTCATCCCGTGCCTTTGCTCTTGGGCAATGATGAAAATGACAAAGAATGCTTTGCTCAGTATGTACCTATACATGAGACATTGGTGACACTGTTCAAAAATGAGTCTCTATGAGAACAGTATACCATGACACGTTTGCAGCCATCTACTGATGCTGTCTATCAGGATGTCAAGGATGGAGAAGGATTTCAAAGTAATCCAATGTTGAAAGCTGACCCTTCCTCACTTGGTTTGATACTGTACCAAGATGCCTTTGAGGTTGTGAACCCACTGGGCTCAGGGGGAAAAAGCACAAGGTTTTAGCTGTTTACCTAACCCTGACTGAAATCTTACCTCACAATAGATCTTCTATAGATCAGATGCAACTTGTTCTCTTATGTAGGGCACGCCCGTTCTAAGCCGTGTCCCTCACTCCTCACATCCCAAGCTGCATCCCCAAAAAGTTTATTATGTTGTTACATCGTTTCAGATGTTATGTTTCAGTTGTGCTCTTGATAAGCCATTAAAACAGTAAAATCACGTTCAGTTTCCTTTTGCTTTTTGTGTCTCCTGTTCACCAAAACATAACCATCTGGAGAGTGCATTTAGGCCTCTCCTACTGCCTATTCACTGTTGTCCCTCTTCACTAGTATCCCCTGTCCCCTTTTTCATAATTTTTTTCCAACCCTATTCTAAGGGGAAGCATTGTGGTGCCTTTTCATTACAGTTTCTGGCTTTGTATTTCTTCACCTCTTACTCGTTTAACATTTAGGAGAGTGCATGTACGTAGCCACGTTGTGCCTCTCTTCCTCTGTTTCTGGCTTTTCTTTTCATACCCTTGTTTCTCATATAAGAATAAGAATAACGTTTATCCAATGACCTTTTCCCTCTCTGTCTGTGTCTGTGTATTCTCTTGTTCCGATTAACCCAGCCAAATCTCTTTTTCTTGTTTTTTCTTATCTATATCTACGCCGAGTTCCGGAGTCGAGGCTGATCGTCTTGCTGTAGTCCTGTGTCCTTGATCCTCTATCCTGAGCTCTGGATTAAGTCGTGGACTTCGGGTTGTGGCTGAACCTATCTCTGCGGTCCTGCCTGGGTCTTGTCATGCTGCTTCCCTAATGGCTTCCACAGGATTGTCGCCGACATCTTCGTGGATTCATCTTCTTATTACAGACACACACATTTCCTAACATTCGGTCTATAGGCTGTAAAATGTATTATCTCTTCGATTTACACACCGCATTTCTTGCACGTCTGTCCGTCCTGGGAGAGGGATCCCTCCTCTGTTGCTCTCCCTGAGGTTTCTCCCATTTTTCCCCCTTTAAAACTGTGGGTTTTGCCCGGAAGTTTTTCCTTGTACGATGTGAGGGTCTAAGGACAGAGGGTGTCGTTTTTCTCATATTGATATTCTGAACAATCTGTGCTGTTGTATTTGCTGTAAAGTGTCCCTACTGTAGGCTATTTTTATTATATGTACAGCACTTTGGCTCGATCAAAAATCGTTTTTAAATGTGCTATATAAATAAAACTTGATTTGATTTGATGACCTTCCATTATATATTCACCATTTAGTTGAGGAGAATCATTTTACTTACCTGCCGTTAAATCGGTGCAAGAACCAGTTCAGATATGAAGGAAACGATCGTAGGGACAGACCAGCAGACCTCTCTCCCAGCAGTGACAAACTAAGTGGGCATGCAGTTAAAAATGGGTGTTTCCTTAGATTACTCCCTCTCTTCGTGGGTGGCAGGATTGAAGATCCCTGTGACAATGAGGTGTGGCAGCTCATTTTGCAGCTGAGAGAGATAGTTGAGCTTATCTGTGCACCAGTCATTACAGAAGGCCAGGTAGCATATCTGAAAGTCATCACAGAGGAGTACCTATGCAACAGGAAAAGGCTATTCCCCAAATGTGGCTTTGGGCCCAAGTTGATTAGCTGGGTAAAGGCTTTGTATAGCGCTCCCTTCTCTTCTGTTAGAACTAATGGATTAATCTCAAAACCTTTCCCCTTACACCGTGGCGTGAGGCAAGGGTGTCCAGTTAGTCCCCTACTTTTTATTATGGCTCTAGAACCATTAGCCTGTGCAATTCGCTCTAATGGTGACATACATGGTGTGAACATTCATGGACACGATTTCAAATTAAATATGTACGCTGACGATATACTTCTTACTTTGAGCAAGCCAGCACTCTCTATACCCGCAGTTCTTGATATGATACATTTATTTGGCAGCTTCTCTGGATATAAGATAAATTGGTACAAGAGTGAAGCAATCCCACTTAACTCATTTACATATAAGCACAACCTAATGAACACCCCCTTTATTAGGAAAACCAATGGAATGAAGTATTTGGGAATTAACATCGTCTCTCCTATCTCTAAAATATTTAGCCTTAACGGCCCTGCTATTTTCCAGTCCATTAAGGAGGACATCAACAGATGGATGGCCATACCACTTTCTCTATGGGGCAGAGCAGAAACCTTGAAAATGAATGTTCTCCCAAGGCTTTCTCATATTATCTCCTCTATCCCTCTTGAATTCCCACTAACATTGTTTAAAGATATCAAATCCCTATTCACTCAGTTCCTTTGGAATAATACAAAACCCAGAATCGCACATAATAAGTTGATCATTCCAAGATCAATGGGAGGTTTGGGAGTCCCGGATGTATTCCAGTATTATCTGTCCTTCAACGCAAAGTATCCATTATCGTGGGCGTACAAAAGTGCCTCTCCGGTAGGCAGTTGGCAATGGCTGGAGCAATCCATCATGTCTGTAAACCAAAACATATCTCTGGCATCAATGTGGTACTGCCCAAAACCACCACCCTCAATGGATAATACCATCATCTACTTTTCATGCTCTATTGTAAAGCAACTGCACAGGAGACTCAATATAGAGGGGCTCTCTTTACCATCTTGCCCCATTTGGAGTAACCCCTGTCTTTCTACAGGAGGAGGCACCTTAAGTAATAATATCTGGCAGAAGGCTGGTATTACTACAATTGGACAGATATATAGAGACCAAACCCTTCCATTTCAACAACTCAAAAATCAGTATGGTCTTTCAGACTCATCTTTTCTATCATATGCACAAATAGCATCTATTATTAGTACAAAATGTAAGGAGGGAGCCTTGCCTGCTTCATGTATGGAAGAGGACCAGCGCCTCAAGAAAGCAATCCTATCATCAGGTGTGGTCTCTAATATTTATAAATTATTATCTAGGGCTGCCCCGAATACCTATTCTCCTGTACAACCAACCCAGTCTCATAAAAAAACGTGTAATAACTACGTTGGTCCACAACGTAGGACGTAGTATTTCTACAAAAACGCCTCTGAAATTGTAAGATCCCTACGTTTTTTTTCACCATTCATTCCAATGGCTGGCGTCTATGTCACGTGATCTTCACATTTTTCCCTGCAGAAAAAAAAAACATGGCCGAACTTCGTTTTATTCTCGGTGTAAAATGCCTATTTTAAAGTTAGTTTGTCCATTAAAATGCGAGAAATATGAGTTGTTATTTCAGATTATGTGTGCAGTGGATGTGCATGATCTTTAGTTTGCTAGTTATTACGAAGATTACTTCAGGAAATTGTGTCTATACAACTTTTTCATTGTTACCAAGGTGGTTGCTAGGGACGCTGCTATCGATATTATTTCTGTTATGTTGTGTAACTGTTTAATGGTGTTATCTTTATTGCTACCCCCTTCCCCGTCAATGTATAGTGTTGGTCCACAGCGCAAACGTATTAGTTTAACAAAATCCGCATCTACAATTGTGGCATAGATACGTTATTTTCCCCTGTGGAAATGGAGAACGGATCTATGGGTTGGGGTAGCCTATTGTTCCGCACGGACATTTTAGTTAACCGGACTCCTGTTGATGTGAAATCCGAAAACAGTAAAAATAAAATAATACATTATTCCGATTGTGCTTGCTTTTCTATTTGGAGCTCATCACATAACAGCATTGTAATACACGGTTCGGCTGCATTAAATATTACATATCTGCCGTAGTTCTCTATTTATAGAGCCCTGATGAGAAGACTTCTAGGCAAACATGAGGAACTGCCGCCAACACTGAAAACGTGACATGGATCATAAATATATCAGCAGTTAAACAACATCTTACATTTCTTTTCACACAATACGTCTCCTTGCAGTATCAACACTAATTCGGCTGACTTTTATATTTGATCCAATTGGTAGATAGGCTGTATTTACATCATAAACGTGCACAGATTATATAAAGGGACACCTAGTGGTTAAAGCATGTTATTGAATTTCATTATTTGATATTAATAGGATCCCTATAAAGTATATTCATTACTCGTTATTCTCTACTAATAGTTAATTAAAGACTGTATATAATGACTATTTTGCACATCCCTTTCAATATTTCAAGATTGTCTAAGGTTTATTGACGTATCATATACACACACACACACACATACATTGTAGATTTTAATGCAGTAAACATGCATATGCATGACTCTGCCCCTTTAAGGACACACGTTCTGACAGTCAGAACCGGGATTCAAACCGGGATTCGAACCGCCGACCCTTTGGTCATGAGACGACCGGCTCTAACTTCTGAGCTACAACCGCCCCCAATAGTATTGAGTTAACCTATGATTCCTATCCCTAGGTGTGTGAGGTGGTGCCGAGCAGACTTACCAGAGGGGGAGGATTTGAAAAGGGATCTGCGGAACATCTACTCAGGCATGCAATCTACTTTATTTTTGGTGAATTGACACCTGAATAAACATCCCACATTAAGCCAAAAGGCCACCTTAATATTCAGAATGAGTAATGATGAGAGAGCATGAAATTAAAGGTTTGACACTAGACATTTCCCAGAGGTGGGGACATTGAATGTAATTGTTGTTACTTGGGTACTCTCAAACATGTATTTGTATGTCTGTACACAGAGGAAGGGATGGGTGGGGCAGAGAGAGCAGAATCTCTGATGGAGAGGACCTACGTCATTCTGCAGAGGTACCTCAACAGAATGCCTGCACCAGCGATGTTGGAGGTCAAAGAGGAATGGCCTTTTCTCTTCTCTCAGAGAGGGCTTTTCTCCCACTTTGGCCTCCTGATGGACGTCAACATCCTTCAACAGCTCCAAGAGGCCCTGGGTCAGAGAGGACAGACCATCCTGCAGTTCTGCCAGAAACTGGACAACCCGAAGATCAGGGAAGTTCTGGCCAGCTATGATCCAGAGGCTTCGGAGAAGGCTGCCTGCATCCTCCTGCTCCTTATGGTGTACTTCAAGGAGCCTACGGATAAACTGATGCTCAAAGTTGATGTACGTTTTTTAAATGTATTTAAATATTTAAAATGCTAAACAAGTGATTACATTAGGGGCGACTGAAGCTCAGTTGGTAGAGCTGGTCATTCATCGACCGCAGGGTTGGTGGTTCGAATCCTGGCTCTGACAGTCCGCATGTCGGAAGTGTCCTCGAGCAAGACACTTAACCCCCAAGTTGCTCCAAATGGGCCGAGCTGATGTGTGGTGAGCTGTAGTGCGCGTATTAGCTGTTGCCTTAGCATCACCCAGACGGGGCTACACATTGGTTCGTGGACGTCCATTTGTAAGCGCTTTGGGTGTCTTGAAAAGCGCTATTATTAGACCATTTATTATGTTCTGATTTGCCCCTTACCTTGCATAATGTTAAATCTATGCTATTGTGTGTTACTTTGTTACAGACCTGTGCCACTGCAGCACTCCCAAGCACCCCCTGCTTGATCATTCAAGGTAATGTAATGTTCAGCGATGTGATTTTTCCTGTTTATACAGGATTTCCTGCTTTTCTGACCTGATTGGCTAGACTTCACAGCTACTTTTATTCTTGTTATATAATTTCTCTTAGGACATCCCTGTTCTGCTCCACCATCAATGAGGTATAGGATACTGAATGGTTACTCTAAAGCAGGGGTCTCAGACTCCATTTACCTGGGGGCCGCTAGACGTAGAGTCTGGGCAAGTCTGGGCCGCTTCAAGTATTCCACAAAAAATGTATTAAAAAATACAACATTAACAGTTCTTCAACATCTTCTTAACATGAACGGTTCTTCACAACATAACTATTTACAGTTGCTCTTGCTGGCAGCGCTTCCTCTCACACAGCTGAGACACATTTGGTTTGAGGGAGGAAGCAGTTGAAACCCTTAGTATGGCTTGAATATGTTCATCAGTAAGTCTGGACCTGTACTTTGACTTATTGAAGTTCATGGTGGAGAAGAGCTGTTCACACATATATGTGCTCCCAAAAAGGCACATGGTCCGCTTGAACATCCTGGAAAGCTCAGGGAAGGAGGGGGGCAATTCTCTCATGAACTGTCCAAGCTTGTCTGCTTTCCCATTCACCTCCCTGAACTTGGCTTTGAGCTCAGAATTGAATTGCAGGTCAATGAGCTCCATTTGAAGCACACCAGGGGCATTTTCCGCATCAAAGGAGAAGGGGTCTGCAGACATTTGGAAAGTGGCTCTGTGTGTCTTGAAGTCTGAATTCCTCCTGTAGCTTCACAATGGCATCGACATACTTCTCACCACTGAATGCTGTGCCCCTGTCCATGAGAGCCTTGCATGCTGGGAAATGGCAGAGGTTTTTCTGAGGGAGCTGGGCTTTCCATAACACCAGTTTTGTAGAGAATGCTTTGACATTGTCATATGCTGCACTGACAAGCTGGCCCTGGCCCTGCAACTTCTTATTCAATGCATTCAGCTCCTGCGTGATGTCGATAAGAAAAGCTAAGTCCATGAGCCATTTGGGATCACTCAGCTCGGGAACAGCCATCCCACCCTTCTCCAGCATGAATACTTTCAGTTCTGTTCTCAACTCAAAAAACCTCTTCAGGACGTTTCCCCTGGCGGTGCTTTAAGCCCCTGGATATTGATGCATTTCACAACGACAGACATCACATTGTCAAACTTCAAGCATTTGCTGCAAAGGGCCTACTGATGGATAATGCAGTGCAGAGCAATAGCCTCCTCCACACCCTCCTCCTCCAGTTTTCTTTGAAGTGCCACCAGCCCATTTTTCCTCCCTTTCATTGATGGCGCTCCGTCGGTCGTAATTCCAACAAACCTCTTCCATGGCAGACCGATATCCGCAATGGCATCACACAGTTGCTGGAATATCTCCTGAGCGGTGGTCTGGCCATGCATTGGTTTCACTGTAAGCAACTCCTCTGTCACTTCAAACTTGTCATCAACACCACGGACATACATTGCGAGCTGAGCGGTGTCAGTGATGTCCGTGCTCTCATCAAGAGCCACAGAGTATGCACGGAAACGTTTGGCTTTGTCGCAAAGCTGATCATATATGTCACTTGATAAGTCAGAAATGCGCTCTGCAACTGTGTTAGCTGACAGGCTGATGTTGTTAAACTGACCCTTCTTTTCCGGACAGACTATACTTGCAGTCTGCAACATGCACTTTTTTACAAACTCGCCTTCCGTAAACGGCTTTCCCGCCTTAGCAATCATCTCACTCACCACATAGCTAGCTTCGACTGCTAAATCAGCCTCATTGCTTCCTTTCTTGAAGAGATTTTGTTGTTTCCATAGAATTTGTTTTAGCTCTGTGACTCTTTTCTCTCTCTAGTCTCCCAGGTATTTTGCATACTCTGCATGTTTAGTTGAGTAGTGATGTTTGAGGTTATACTCCTTGTATACAGCGATTTTCTCTGCACAGCAACTTCGCCAATGTGAAAATCCTGGTGTTAGAGCTTTTCGGGGTAAAGTGTTGTGGTTTTGGTGTCACATTTAACATGATTAACACCGCCTGTTGTTAACACACTATATAGTACAGGGTTGGATCATGGTGTTAAACATATTTAACGAAAGATAGTGTGTTCTCTCAATCCGGGTACTTTTACGTGATGTGTGTGAAATTATTTAGATCTCCGCCATCTTTTTGATGCAACCATCAGTCTCGAGAGACCGCAGTCCGTGACGGTAAGTTATCGCTACATTTCATAATTTGTTCCCCAGATAGCTTACATTGATTTTGCTTGAAAATACAGTTGTGTGTGGTAGGTAGCGTAATTGTAAATGTATTGTTTTCATTACTAGCTTGCTAATTATTACTATTTGACTGTCATGACCAGGTGCCGGTGCACAGACCATACAGTCAATGCTTGCTTGCTAAACTAACTGTCGAATTAGATATGGATGTCGAATTAACGTTAGATATGTAACATAAAATGTAATCATTACAAACACCAATGTATTGCACATGTCTATCGTTAGTTCGACAGCGAGCTAACAAGCTCTAGTGTCCGTAAAAAAGTTGCCGCCTTTTCCTTTTCTAGCATGTTCTCCGTCAAGTCTCCGTCAAACGGAAGCAGCCATCAGTCCGTCTTGCAGCAAGTGTGATCGCTTGGCCTCGCCCTCGACAGACTGCAGTCAGTGAGTGACGGTAAGTTATCTAGATAACGTTACATTTAATTTGTTCCCCAGTTATCTAACATTACTTAATTTGAAAATAACGTTACAGTTGTGTGTGTGGTAGCTAATAATGTTTACTAGCTTGCTAAGAATGTTTGTCTGTACTGGCCGTGCACCTGCTTGCTAAACGTTAGTTAGCTAGCTGGCTAGCTGTCGAATTAGACACTAAAGTAAGCAGATATTATTCTAAACTATATTAAAATGAAGCATGTATTATTCTAAACTGTTTTAAGGTAATCATGTATTATTCCAGACTGTTTTCAAGTGATCATATATATATAATCCTCTTTGTTTCACTCTACTGACTCAGAAATCAGCACACACACATTCTTATCAGCACACACATATTCTTACCAACTCACACACACACATCCCCACTCACACGCTGACTCAGACATCTAGCACACACACACATATTCTTTGAAGATTCATTTTGGGGTCCATATAATCTCAAAGCACCCATATATCTGTGTATCAATATATCCGTGTACAATGTTTGATTGTCTGGGAAAGAATAGTTTGTGTGAAATGTCCTTTGGGAAAGTAAAGAAGTGAATATAGGTGCAAGATAAAAAGTAATTCTGTCCTTGGGTGTCTCTGAAGATCTCACACTCTGTTCACAAGAAGAACGCTTTTTCTCCAGAACTCTGATTCGCTTAAAGGAGTAAAATGGGGCGGAACATCCGATACACTTCCGCCTCCAACCTGTCTAACGCTTTTTCCCAGAACTCTGATTCGCTTAAGGAGTAAGATGGGGCGGAACATCCGATACACTTACGCCCCCAACCTGTCTATGTATACTGATGTTTATGCATGCAAAATGCCCCCCTGTTTCTGACTGGCTGGTATCGATATCTGTATCGCATGGCAGCAGAACTGGGAGTCCAGAGTACTCTGTAACTTGTATTGGTGTTTTTTACCATTAAATCAGATTATTGTTATAACTTTTATTCCGGTGTTTTGAACTCCTTCTTTATTAAATCTGACCAGACTCATCCAACGAACGGCGCGGAGCACAGGTGGGGTGAGGCCCGCCACAGGTGGTTCTGCTCCAACAACACGGATGTCAAATTAGATAACATTAGCTATGTTACATACTATTATGTCATTACAAACACCAACGTATTGCACATGTCTAACGTTAGTTCGACAGCTAGCTAGCTAAGAGGTTCTGGTGTCGGTCCTTATCGGTATAGTTAGCCGACTTGGCTAACAACTTATTTTTTTCCAATTTCCTTTCTAGCACTATCTCAGTCTCACCTAAGCAGCCATCAGTCCCCGCAGGTTTAGACCGTGTGGTCTCGACAGACCGCGTGACTGTAAGTTATCTACGTTTCATTGAATTTGTTCCCCAAGTGAAATTATTTAAGTGTATGTACAGTAATAAAGTTGTTGGCTAATTGGCTCCTTTTCCTTTCCAGCACGTGTTCTTCTGCTCCGTGCGAAAGCAGCCATCTTGTGTGGCCTCGACAACAGACTGCATGCAGTGAGTGATGATACGTTATCTAGATCAGCGGTTCTCAAACTGTGGTCCGCGGACCACCAGTACTGCAGGTGGTCCGTGGAAAAAAGCTAAATAAAATCCACTTTTTATTATCAAGGATTTTCGGGGACCACCTCATTTGTGACTTGCTCTATCGAAATCAGTCGCATTGACCAACACATTTTGAGTTGTATACACTGTTGGAAAGAGGAGATTCCTAGCTTTCTAATGATATCAGGCAGTGGGGTAGTGGTCGTTGCGCTCATCGGACATTTATGAGAGAAAATCTCTAATGTCCGAGTGCAAGTGAATGCACCACAAGACGTGAGCCTTGTAACCCCGGCCCTGGCGCGAGCCTGGAGATATGATTGGCGGCGATTTCATTTGAACGGGACGGAGCAAAACGAGAAGCATCCGGACCGATCCGGACCCAAGTAATGTACACGGAAGGAACGAGGTATTTGAATTCTACAATGACAGAGAAGAGACTGTCAAGTTTGGCTGTACTCAGCATTGAATCAAAACGCACTAAAGCTTTGGATCTTAATCAGTTTGTGAGGCATTTTGCTGAACATAATGGTAATCGCCGCATCATAACAGTGATTGGCAGCTGATAGGAATAATATGATTGTTAATATTATCATATTAATTCTGACAAACATTATAGCACCTATGTTCAGTTTTTAGCTATGGTGTTATAAAGCTTAAAACAGTATAAATCTAATGAAATGTAACTGATGAAATACTACGGAGGGAAGATATTTTCGTTTGGATTACTGGTCTGGGGGAGGGTCGCGAGTGTGTGTGTGTGTATACGTGTGTGTGTGTGGTTGTGTAATTTTGCATTTGTGTGTATTGTGTTTGTTTCCCGGGGAAACACTCACGAGAAACACCGGCTGTTGTTTTGCCTGCTGTGACGCCAAGTTACTCCGTTCTCCGCTTGTAATTATGCCGTTACAAGCTTTCAAAGTAGTATTTATCATCTGAATTTGCCGAAACAAGTTTAATATTCTGAAAGCCAAGCCTTTGTTTAATTGAAATCAGATGAAAACAAACTTTAACAGACCCTGCCGAGTTATCTATGATTACTATACACCTTACATTCATAATTTCAGCCGGAGGGAGGGGGGGCGGCGCTGCGGAAGAGCAGAGTGGCGAGGGAGAGCTGTCTTCTTCCCCTTACAAGCTTCAAAAATGTATTTATCGTGTGATTTTGGAAATAAAAGTTTCATATTCTGAAAGCCAAGACTTTGTTTATTTAAAATCAAACAAAACACCTGAACCCCGAAAAAATAGTTTTTTACGCAAATCCACGTTGCGACTTCCGACTGATTTCGATAGAGCGGGTCACATTTAACATTGCTGGCTTTAAGCTGTATTCTGAAAATGCGATGTCATGTCATGTGGTTTGATTGATTGGGTTAAATCCCCTGGAAGTGGCCTTTGGATATGTGTGAGTGATCAGCAGATGTTTTTGCAAGGGGGTCTTATGACACTACAGGAAGGATGAGGGGAAGGAAGTGTTAGATAAGATGTTATCTGTTTCCCTGCTGCTGTGTAGGTTGTAGGAATTTTACAGGGCAAAGGGGGTCTCAGCTAACCTAATCAACTGTTGTAATGTAATTAAGTTTTGATGAGAGAGACTGTTTTACTCAGAAACAGGACGTGACCTTTGGGAGAGACGTCACGCTGGCACACACACACTGTAAAGAAGAAGGGAGGAGCATCCGACACACCTCCTCCCTGCATATGTATAAATACTGGGGACATTTCAATGTTAAGTCACTCTTGTTCTGACATGCTGTAGTGATACGTATGGCGGTAGAGCGGGAGTCCGGAGTACTTTGTGCTCTGTATTTTGTATGTATTTCTGTATTGTTGTTTTTACCAGTAAACTCAGCTTGTTGCTTATCCCAGACCCCGGTGTTTGAGTTCTTTCCTTCAAAAGGCTACCCATCAAACGATCGGCGCGGAGGAGATTCAAAACCTTCAACCATCCACTAGGTGAAGACAGAAAGCGGACGAACGGTCCAGGGAAGACACCTCGAAAATCTCTGACAACTAAAACCAGGGCCCTACAACTAAAAGGTAAGCAGATACCTGTTATTATCAAAAATCTGTGATTGGCTATACCCAAATTTTAGAGTTGTCAGGGAATTCTCAGTGTCATAGTCAGATGGTAAAGGAATACAATACAGAATTATTATATAAGCTTAAGTGAAGAACTCGTTGTATAGAAGTTCATGGTTTTCTAAAGACTCCATCGGAACTAGGTAAAGAATAACACCGGACAGTCTCAAGAAGGAGCTGCAGGGGTGATTATTGTAAAGAATAACACCGGACAGTCTCAAGAAGGAGCTGCAGGGGTGATTATTGTAAAGAATAACACCAGACAGTCTCAAGAAGGAGCGATTATTGTAAAGGATAACACTGGACAGTCTCAAGAAGGAGCTGCAGGGGTGATTATTGTAAAGGATAACACTGGACAGTCTCATAAAGGAGTTGCAGGAGTGTTATGTCAGGCCATGGTGAGTTAGAGACTCAGTATAAAGCGCTAAATGTTTTGGTATACCATAGTTTGTTAACTGTTATGTTTGATGTGTTAAACCGGTGTAGTCTGGTTTAATAAAGTATATTGTGTGGAGTTTTTTTGCCGAAAAGTATATTTTTGTGCGATGTTCTAAGCCGAAAAGATTGTGTACAAGATTGGTATGCGATCAGCTTTTAAGGTCAGCATCTATAGAATTTAGAGCTAAAGATAAATGAAGATTGTGTTTTGTATTGTCAAGCAGTGTGGGTTTTCTAAACTATAAAGTACCCACACGCATGTGTTTTTTGTTGTTGTCACAGTTCATTTTAAAGTCAGCCACCTCATGGCTAGATCTCATCTCTGAGAGTCCATTGAGTTAATGATAAGAAGTCCTTTTGTTCTTCAGGCCACATGTTAAGTTAGATCAGAATCCAATTTATTTGACCCCATGAGGTCAAGAGTCATTCTATTAGATCACAATCTTGTGAAGGAGAAATCATTGTTCTTTGGTCACATTGTGAATTAGAAAAGAGTTCATTTTACTAAATCAGTTTATCTATAAATATTGTAGTTGGAGTTAACGACAGCACCAGGAAACTCAAGAATCCGTAGAGTGTAAATACATTGAGATCAGTAAAGTTATAAAGCGCTAAGAACAGTTTAGAAAGCGCTATATAGACACATGTTTACACTTAAACTGTTTACATATCATAGACAAGGAATTTAGAAAATAAATAAATGTTCACCAAAAGTAATAAGTATAATGAAAAGTAGACATGGGCCTACACTTGAGTCAATTTACATTACTGTGGTCTGATTGGTGTACTCTGCAGGTTTACTATTGTTCTAAGTAACAGTGGGATTTAGAATATTGGAGAAAATATGGAGATGTTCTTTCGTAGTGTGTGAAATATGTGATGCTTGAAACATGTACGTATTCCAATTTATAGGAGAAAATGTTTTCCTGAGAGTTATGTTGGGTAAATATGTAGCAATGGTTGAAGTAATTCTTGGAAGGAGTTTGTGTAATATCATTAGTAGACATTAATTGTGTTGTTTAGATGACATTTGACAACTAAGACAGATAGTATGATTAGAAAAGACAGAGTGGAAAGGGTTGGATTTATTTAACCTCAGTGTGCTAGACTTCCTATAGGCAATGCGTCCCGAGACCTGGACTCCCCCTCTGAGTCAGAAAAGGCTACGACCCTGACCGTCCAAGCAGACAAAATACCTAACCCAACAGGAGACTCCTCCTTCTCCATCGGACAGACAGAGAACCAGAGCTGAACCAACAACAACAAGACTGCATCCAGAACTGCATCCAGAACAATCTCCACCTGAGACATCCAGAACAAAACTTTATTTAGAACAGTGGCAGGATGGGGGCTGCAGATGTGACTGGGCGGATGGCTGCATACAAGAGTTATAGCGGATGGATTCAAGAGCTGATGGACAAAGGGGGAGGAGTCAGAATCAGAGGAGTTGGTTGAACAAAATGTGAGGAGGCGGGGTCACGGCTTGAGAAAACCAGGGGAGGAGAAAAGGAGAACGGGAATGAGTGAGTTTGCACATAAACACACTTATTCACAAAACGCACATAAAAGAGACCACATTTAAAGAACTTGAATAGACTTGATAAATACGTAAAGACAGAAAGATTTATTAACCATGAATCAATCAATTGGTAAATTAAAATAGCAGTAAAGAGGAAAATATTAAAGTAAAATGAGAAAATCATCCTAAAACACACTGAGGGATAAAGGGGGAGACATGATGGAAAAATTCACTACACTTTAAGCAGTGGGTGTTTTGGAGTTAGGAGTAGAACCATATTCTTCAATCTTTTCATCATGTTATTCTTTTAGAGATTTGTATTCATGTGTGAATACAGTAATGATCTCATTTGTTAGGGCTAGTGCCAAGCCAAATATAGTATTCCAATCTAAAGTATTGATTTCACCATTGTGGCATAGTTATTACCATAGGAGGGCTTTAAGATGGAAATAAATTACTTCTGTTTTTGAATCCTTGATAAAGTAGGGAGTAATTGTTGCATGTTCGGGCACCCAGGGTTCCACACACTGCTAAAGAGTTTAACATTGTTTGTTTTTTAAGTGGACCAGAATTGAAGATAAATGAGTATAATGAGCTATGAAATGCATAGCAGAGCTACACAGATCCTAGTAATGGTTTGACTCAAGATAATAGTTATGTACACAAGTAACCTGAAATAGATCTATTAGACATTTTAATACTAATTAGGTGTAAATGAATTACAGTAGTAGTAAGGCAAGGCAAGGCAATTTTATTTATATAGCACTTTTCAGCACGTGGCGATTCAAAGTGCTTTACAGATTAAAAGCAAAAGACATTTAAGAACAAATACAGCATAAAATGGCATTTAAAATCAGTCATTAAAAAGAAAAGCTAATAAAATAAACATTACAATAAAAAGATACATGGATAAAAGTTACAGTGCAGTCTAAGATATGAATAGTTCAATTAAAAGCAGCGACAAAAAGAAAAGTCTTCAGCCTGGATTTAAAAGTAGTAAGAGTTGCAGCGGACCTGCAGGTTTCTGGGAGTTTGTTCCAGATATTTGGAGCATAGTAACTGAACGCTGCTTTACCATGTTTAGTTCTGACTCTGGGGACAGAAAGCTGACCAGTCCCTGAAGACCTGAGAGATCAGGATGGTTCATAATTTAGCAGGAGATCAGAAATGTATTTTGGGCCTAAACCATTCAGTGCTTTATAAACCAGCAGCAGTATTTTGAAATCAATTCTTTGACACACAGGAAGCCAGTGTAAAGACTTCAGAACTGGAGTGATGTGATCCACTTTCTTAGTGTTAGTGAGGACTCGAGCAGCAGCGTTCTGAATCAACTGAAGCTTTCTAATAGATTTTTTTGTGAGACCTGTGAAGACACCATTGCAGTAGTCGAGTCTACTGAAGATAAAAGCATGGACAAGTTTTTCCAAATCCTGCTGTGACAATAGTCTTTTAATCCTAGATATGTTCTTTAGGTGATAGTATGCTGATTTAGTAACTGTTTTAATGTGACTGTTGAAACTCAGGTCAGAGTCCATGACTACACCTAGATTTCTGCCTTTATCTGTTGTTTTGAACATTGCAGACTGAAGCTCAGCGCTAACTTTTATAAGTTCTGCCTTGGCTCCAAAAACCATTACCTCAGTTTTATCTTTGTTTAATTGGAGAAAGTTCTGACACATCCAGTCATTGATTTGTTCAAAGCACTTACTCAGTGTTTGAATTGGAGCATAGTCTCCTGGTGAAATGGTTACGTAGTAGTACTCTATTCCCCATTACAGGATTGTGTTACACATGAGTTCATGTGTAAAAAGGGGGAGTGTGTGTGTAATGTATAATGTCAACATGGCTGTAAAATTCACAACTTCAATTTTTCTTTTAGGGATTGAAAGAAACCTTCCGCCCAAATTTGGAAGTTCAATCTGACCATTGATAGATAGTTTTAGAATTAACCTGCTCCATATCTGGGGATAAGATACTGTTTGGTGAACATTTAATTTAAATTCATAATAGAAAGACATTTGATGACAGCCCAGGATCCCTGAGCGTAGGAAAGGAAGTAGAGGAAACCTTATTACCAGCAACTTAGGGGCTTGGTATCAGACTTTTCCACACAGGTTGCTGACGCCAAAGGGGGACCCAAGAAGCACGAGACCAACACAGCGGAGTTCGTCTGGCTGAAGGTCATCAGACCCAAGTGGCTCAACCCCAGGTTCTCCGGCCCATACAGAGTGACTCAGAGGACCTCCCATGCAGTTCGCCTCGAAGGAAAGGGGGACAGCTGGTACCACTGGAGGCAGTGTGCGGCGGGGAAACCACCTGGAAGGACCTAGACGACATCAGGACGGACGTGGCCCTCGCAGAGCAGACAACTCGGAAGCAGCCATCAGCGGACCGGAGGAGAAGGACATCGAGGACATCCCTAGAGCAGACGGCCCAGAAGCCGCCGTCAGCGGGCTGGGGGACAACGACAGAGGACTTCACGGGGAAGCAGAGGAATCTACTTCTCTCTGATCAGTTCCACCATTGAAGGGAAAGCCGCATCTCCCCCTCCCTATCAGAGGCCCTTGTTGGCGTATTCCTTTGAGGGGGAGGAGGACCCTGACGATTCACCACATAAGGATACTGGCCAAAATACCTGGTGTTGTCCTAATTCAATGGAAAATCGTCCAAACGGCACCAGACTTCAGACTATCATTAATGGTCCGGCCCTCAACAGCTCTATGTCAATTATGGGATGTCCTCATATGCCGTTTCCATGGCAACGTGCCCCTCGCCAAAAAACACGGTGTTGTCCTATTTCAATGGAAAATCGTCCAAACGGCACCAGACTTCAGATGATGGCTAATGGTCCGGCCCTCAACACCTCAATATGACAATAGTGAATTTTCCCCAAAAGCTGTTGC
The DNA here is from genome assembly GCA_943591055.1 of Gobionotothen gibberifrons. NCBI lineage: Eukaryota > Metazoa > Chordata > Actinopteri > Perciformes > Nototheniidae > Gobionotothen > Gobionotothen gibberifrons. The sequence continues at coordinate 12,675 of CALSBZ010036175.1, read as the reverse complement.
CATGGCAACACACCCCTCGCCGTGAAGCACGATATTGCTATAAGTCCTGTGTAAATGGTCAAAAACTGTTCTAACTTTACATGTGTGCTAACCGTCCAGCCCTCGACACATATATGTGTCAGTTTTGACATTTCGTAAAGTTTCGTTGCTATGGTAACAAAATGGTCGCCGTGAAACACGGTTTTCTCATAACTCCAGTTAACATGCTCCAAACTGCACAAAACTTCACAGGTTTCATAACGATGCAGCCGTCAACACATCTAGGCTTTTATGGGATGCCATTAAAATGTCGTTGCCATGGCGACAGATCACCCGCCATCAAACACAATGTTTATGATACTGCTGTAACTCAAAGACATTGTCCGATCGGCCTGAAACTTCCCACGTTTGCCAACGGCCGAGTCCTCGAGACACCTAGACACACACGTCGACGTGCGGACAACAGCCTGCGGAACGTCGAAGACCCGCTCAACGCTGCTTGCAGCTTTAATTGTTATTATTATTATTATTATTATTATTATGTAGGCCTATAGAAAACACTGCATTGGTCAATCATTTTTACTAAATCCTCTGTTTCACTCACGCGTAGATGGCCCGTTGCTGTGTTTTACAATGTGCTGGATCTCGCTGCCATCAATGCCTGGGTGCTGTACCGGAGCTGCATGAGCCAGGAGAACATCCCGAGAAGGGACTTCATGCTCCAGCTGGCACACGAGCTGCGCGCTGAGTGGATGGCATCAAAAGCGCCACCACATGCGGAACTCTGGCGGTTCTAATGTTAAAGGTCCCATGTCATGCTTTTCCGGTTATTACCCGTCCCCTTGTGTGTTATGAAGGTTTTTCTGCATGTAAACGGTCTGCAGAGTCACAAACCCTCAAAGTACACCCTGTAGCGAGTAAAACTGGAATACAGAAAAGACCTGTCTATCGACCTGTCTATCTGTCGTTGGAGATTTCTATTTTTCTTCCTCCTGTTGGTAATTAAATCAATGTTGTAATGGCATAATTTAGCTTAAATGTTGATTTTATTGAAAAACAGAATTATTCACGCAAAATGTATGTTAAGCTTTTATTTTGAAATGACTTCCGCCAGACTCAGGAATACCAGTTTATTTTGAAAATCTATTCCGGAAGTTATCTCTGAAATACTGACGGAAGCTTGAACTCAATGTAAAACCGAACGTAAACAATACCAGCCGTTGTGATAAGATAAAAAGTGATGCAGGCGAGTGTGTAGAACCAAGGCGTGTTTAGTCATGTGTTGAATATACAATGAAAAAGCCTCTGTTATGTGCAAAGTCGGACGTTGAAGACTAACCCCCTGATCCCACCGAGCGCTTCTACGCCACGCCACGCCACGCCACGTTCCGTCTGCTGGGTTTTTAGCGTTCGCGGCCACTCTAGTCAATGGGTGCTATTCCATCAGACCCGCTGCGCCACGCTACGCCGCAACTCGAAGCGTCCCAGAAGCTCCTCGCCGCAAGGAATTTCTAAAATATAGGATGAATCCTATTTTTGACGCGGCGCAGCCGTAAGGTAATGTCGGGCAGGCAGGAAGTGGAACGTTCAGACCATATATAGCATATATACACGCACACTTTTGCAGCCCCTATCCCTCCGTAGTCTTTCAAGTAGGAGGAGAAATGCCAGCGTTCTCCTCCGGTTTACAGGCACTGTGTAAATTATATATATAGAATAATTATGATGATGAATGCATTGTTTTACCACTAAAATACAGCAACATATCTTTGATTCATGTCGTTTATAACTGGGATATTACAATTATTCTTAACTTTGTCTGTAGTCTACAACACAACAAAATAGGAAATAACAACAATAAACACGATTTAAACAGACACAAACATAAACCATGTAACTACGTAGCCTACTTGTAGAAGTACAAATGTCCAGGAAATATTCCAAAATCAACAACAACTGCGAGGCTGCACACATGACGCTCCGCTTCCACTACGTTTTGAAACGCGCCAGGTGGGTTACGACGCAGGAGGAGGTCGCAGCACGGCGTAGCCACAACGTAACGTAGCGCAGGCGCTCGCAGTGGGATCAGGGGGTAAGGCGGCTGGCTCCCTCCCCCACAGAAGAGAGAGTATAAAGGCGGCCGGTGAGCACAACTGGGGTCTCTTTTCTTTCACCCCAACTCCCGGAGGACATAACTGCAGTTGCGTTCCTCCTCTTCAACTCCCGATCCTGCTTGTGACATTACCGTGCCTTTTATTTATATTAAAGTACCAGATTTGAAACTTATAGTCGAGACTCATTGTTCTCCTTATTTTAAAACTTTCTCTCCTGGACGCGAGAAAAACGAACATATCAACACTCCCAAATGGACCACACGCAGCATTCTCATATGTTTGTCATTTTCTGTTTGCTAACAAACGCCATTGTAACACATAAACACTGATGTTCCGCTGTAACGGTGGTGGACTCATCAGAACAGAGTGGGCGAGCTGACCAATCAGAGCACAGTGGGCTCATAGGGAGGGAGGGGGGGGGAGCTCCAACAAGGCGTGCTTTTACAGTCATGTAATCTTCGTGAAAGCCAAATTAAATTAAAGTCAATTTTTTGCAGCCAATATACATTCTCCTACAAACTTGGGATAGGAGGGTGAGTGAACAAGTTATCCATTGGTTGGAACCTACATCCCCATTGTTAGGCGTACTAAATCCTGCACACTGCTCCTTCAAATTGACAATGTGAACATATGTCGCCATTTTGTAATTCCTCCTATTTTCAGTTGAGAATGCTTCAAAGTAATCTTAAAAAATTCAACTTACTTTTTGTTTCTACTGTTTATAAGTGTGATGTTTAAATATGAAATGCTGTATTCATTAGTTGTACTATAATTCTACAAATATTTTTATATTTTCAGAGTAATTGTTTCCTACAGAACATTTTGTGATGTCATTTTATTGAACCTGTTTGATTGGAAAATGTTAGAAAAAAGCTGTAAAATAACAGTATTCTAGCTGTAGAACTTTAGGTTCTGTATTTATTTTAGTGTTTGATCATAAACATCTAATAAAAAAAAAAGTAAAAAACTGTTTTTCTCATCAGAACTTTATTTAAGGTATTTGAATGTACCATTTTAAGACAATGGATTTTGGACTTTAAGGACAATTCCTGTATATTAATTGCTTTTGCACTTTATTACAGTTAACCTGTTAAGCCCCAAAGCCCCCATCGGCGGGGGCTTTTTTTTGTTTTTCACGACACTGTGTCTCAAGGAACCTTAATATTTAATAAACTATGAATATTTTATATCCATATAACAGGGAAAAACTCAAAAAAAAGTATTTTTCATTTTTTTTTTTTTTAAAAAAACACACACACCATACACTGACCCTCTGAATTAGCCCCGAGCGAAAAATGCTAACCTATTACCGCACCGACAATCACTCCACGCTCCCTTATTACTTATCCTAGCTCTGCACATCCAGCACATCGTTTATGATCATAAAGACACAGAATCTAACGGTGCCACCCTCAACACTGAACGATACAAACTCACAACAGGGGAAGCAAACACAGATATCACAACACGTACCTTCACGGAGAATTTCTACCGGAGATGTCTCACCGTAGCTGCCAATCTGATCATTAGAGTGTTCAATGGCATTCAAACGAGAAAAAACGCTGCTGCAACGGTTAATCCATAGGTTGAGAAAGTATGGGCAATCTCATTTTTTTCATTTATAGTCCATAATTCCATATTGATGGCAAAACCGGAGACCAAAAGTTAGCTGCTAATGGTAGCCACATGCTGCAGCTGCTCCCTGTGTATTGACTCACGCAGCAGTCTAACAAACAGACATGACCAAATAAGGACTATGTGGGACTTCCCCTCGATTCTATTGGCTCTGACGGTCAGAAAGAGATGTCACATGTCAAAATCGAGCAAGGGGGGCAAGATATAGGTAAAATCCACCAAAATGACCCCAAAAGAGGGTTTTTTTTTCTAAATGTCTCTAAAAAGGTCAAATATCACTTGTTTTGCATCAATCTTGATACAGGGTACTTATTATATATTGTACTTTGGATTCCTAAAGCTTTTAGTCTACTAACCCATCATCCAAGTTTAGTTTTCACAATAAGTACAAAATATTTTATAATATTTTTCTATAATTTACAGTTTTTTACCATGTTCAATCTGAATTTTCTTTAAAATAAAAAACATCTATATTGATTCTGACTTTTCTACATCCAACTCACAGGTTTAACATTAGTTTGAGAAAAGATGATTAATTTAACCCTTTTAGAAGGGAAGATATGGTCATTTGTTCTGGGAATGTCATTTTCGAGCCTGAAACATGAAAAACAGGCTCGGGGCTTAACAGGTTAAAGTATTTTTACTTTAATTTTATGGTTTTTGTTTGGCAGCCTGCTGCTGCCAGTCATTTGACCGTTTCTTTACAGGTTTTTTGCCCGTAGAAGTATTAGTGCTGTACTTTTATTAAAGGTTATTGACTGTAAAAAGAGAGGATCAATCTGTAAAATTACAGTGTTTTCCTGCTGAACTTTAAGTTCTGTCACTTTATTGAAGATGTTTGACTGTAATAATTTATGGGGGGCGGCTTCTGGGCTGTCTGCTGGAGAGATCCCCTCGGGGTCCTCCTCCTCTGGTCCGCTGGTGGCGCCTTCTGGGTCGTCTGCTGGAGATACGTCCTCGAGATCCTCCTCCTCCGGTTGCTGATGGCGCCTTCTGGGTCGTCTGGGTCGTCTGCTGGAGATACGTCCTCCCGGTCCTGATGTCGTCTAGGGTCCCTGCTGGTGGTTTCCCGACCGCACACTGGCTCCAGTGGTACCAGTTGTCCCCCTTTCCTCCTAGGCGGACGGCATGGGAGGTCCTCTGGGTCACTCGGTAGGGGCCGGAGAACCTTGGGTTGAGCCACTTGGGTCTGATGACTTTCAACCAGACGAACTCCGCGGTGTTGGCCTCGTGCCTCTCGGGTCCCCCTTTGGCGTCAGCAACCTGTGTGGAAAAGTCTGCTACTTCCTTTCCTACGCTCAGGGCTCCTGGGCCCCAGAAATATTATCAAATACATCTTAAAATTAGATTACTAAATTGAACAATAAACCCATTATACCCCTCCTCTAAATTGAACAATAAACCCACTATACCACTCCTGGAAACATTGTCCTCCAAACTATAGAGACCATGTTTCCCAAATCAGATACCTCAGAGTACCCATCTTATCCTAGATATCCTAGAGTCCTATGACTCAACCTCAGGAACACTTTCTCCTGTTGAAAAGAATCAGCAATGTTAAAAATCAAAGTTCATGCGTCATGTCTCACAATGGTTCAACTAATATGGCATAGTCAGAAATCCACTGCCAAAAACATTGTGTGCATCCCAAAATAAAATCACCTTATCGGTGGGTCAGTGTTACTGTAATAGTCAGGAATTGACTAATCAATTCACCTTCACTCAGTCAAGTCAAGTCAGTCTCAAGATCCCTATAGTCCTATAGTAGTAGTAGTGCACTTTGATATTCTACCAGCTGGAGTTTTCAATCAGTGACATCATTGTGTTGATGTCAAACAATGCAACAAAGTGTTCCCGTGTTTGCAGCACCATTTTATTCAGATGTTAAACAAGCAAATTATCAATATACTTCATTAATGTACTGCCCCTAGGAAACACAAAGCCTAACAAATGTTCATGCAAGGCATTCTTAAGTGAACCTGCAGATAACGGCCTTTTTAATTAATATTCCAAATTAATCAATAATAACAACAATAATCTATGTTATCAATTTGTTTACCCTTAGAAGTAAACATACCTCATAATGTTACATCAGGATGTTAAACTAAGTTTTAGCCAAACAATCATTATTACTGTATTAGATTTAACTGGTGATTGAACAAACAAAGCCTCTTTTGTTTACATCACAGATCACTAGCACATTTTTCTAAGTTCAGCATCAGCCTTCGTTACTCTAAAATTACGTTTTAAATAGGAATCTTAGAGATGGAACAAATATTCAATCTTCAGAAATGTTCTCAACAAATGGAGAGCAATGCCATCTCTCTATCTAGTAAACAGCCAATATGTTTAAGATATATAAAATAAGCCTAAATACTCCTTTAATTTAATCCAAAAACAAAACCAAATTGGACTCTTATTCTTGTTATTTGTTCTTCAAAATACATTAGTAAATGATTTGTGAAGTATTCACAATATAACTACCCCTCTCTAGGATATCAAATCCGTTCATCTTTAACACGATACTATTTCACTATTTACTTTTAGTTCTTGATATCAATGGTATAACGACCACACGTTTTACCCATAGCTGGTTCTTATGTCAAGATTATTACGTGTGACATAATAATCAGATGTCTTGAATGCTAAACAAGGACATTAAACTTTAATCTTTTCAGTATTCCAGACCATCGTTAAACAAGCAGCCTCTTTTCTTAAACACTAAGCATAATGTTATACACCCCCTCTGGAAAACTCTTGCACAGTTATGCTGTAAAATCATTGCATAATGTCTTCAAACTATTCTTTCCCAGAGAATCAAACCTGGTACACAGATAAAGAATGTGTGTGTGTGTGTGTTAAATAGAGGACTGTCAGCGAGTGAAAGTGGGGATGTGTGTGTGAGCTGATTATCATATGTGTGTGTGTGCTGATTTCTGAGTCAGTGAGTGAAAGTAAGAGGGTTATATATACATGATTACTCTAAAACAGTTCAAAATAATACATGATTACTTTAATACAGTTCAGAATAATACATGTTCACTTTAATACAGTTCAGAACAATATCTGTTGACTTTACATTCTACTGGGGGATTTCAATGGACGTGTTCTTCGAACAACAGACACCATTCCCATTTCCTTCAATGAGGAGGAAGCAAATGTGGTGTCAATGACCGAAAAGGTGAAACTAATTGTAAAAAAGGATGTCATCCTTACAGACGCGCAGGGTCGGCGCATCCACCCTGATGCAGCTATAGGTATGTTATAATAAGTTAATGTCAAATATTCATTTATATATCTGATGATACGCTTAATTGACATGCGTGTTGAACACTCAATCGTTTTTATATAATATATATGTGTGCAGTTTATTATGATATATTTGCTATATTGAATGTAAATACATTATACCATTATATTTGCTACACTTACTCTAGCAAACATGCTATCTGAATGTGACTTGTAACAACTTTTAAATTACTCTACTAAATTCTCTTTTAAGGTAGTACATTTTGGAAAGCAGCGACCCGTAAAATTCTGGCTCTTAGCCCAGAAATGGTGGACCAGGTCGTAAACAAAAGACGGTAAGACAGTTTCAGTTTTGAAATAATCAGATATTTATCAAAATGTTCTTTTAAAAAAGATATTTATTAATTAAAATACCCTGTTTTTGAATGACATACTCTTGGCTATATTGCTTTAAAATATTTTCAGCCGCAGTGAAGCTGGGTCCTTGGATCTGATCCATTCAAAAGTTGAAGAAGTCGTTCTGGCTGCTGACTCCCTACCACAAATTGCGGCATCTTTACGCCAACTTGCAGCCCATCACCAGCAGGTTCTCCAAAGCCAGATCCTGAACGACACCTTTCGCTGCAGCGTCTGCAGAGGTGAAGAAAATAAAACCGTTTCATTAATGAAAAGTTTTACAATTGACCTATTGTTATTTTTATAATGGAGTATTTGCCAATTGTTGTCATCTCTAAGCATGTCATATTTTAAATACTTTACCAGCTATGTATTTTAGTGAAACCTGGGACCATACCTAGAAAAAATGACCACTGCTATGCTTACCTATAATGCTTCAATCTAATGAGTTGTGTGACCTTTACACTTTTTAATGATGCTCTGAAAACACATTTTTCATCGTAACGAGGAACACTTATCTACAACTATAATTTAGCACAATGATTTGCATCTGATATTGTAATTGATGTTTGACAATCAATTATATAAACACCCGACAAACCTATTTTTTTCTTTGTGACACACAGGAACAATGGATCGTCCTGTCCTAAGCACCTGCTGCTCAACAATGATCGGCTGCAGGATCTGCGTGGAGCAGTGGCTGCAGACCTCACCACACTGTCTCAAATGCAGGGGACCATCAGGCATTGACTCTTTGGTCCGTGTGGTGGGTTTGGATGAGTTCCTTAGTATGCTAAGGAATGGCAGTGAGTGTGACTAACAAATTGTTACACTTTGTTGTTCTCAAGTTTACCCCATGGAGTATAAAACGAATAATGTCAGTAAAGGAAATTAGCTTAACAGGTATAGTGAGGAATTGAAAATTCCATGATTTACCTTATTGTTGTGTTTTTGTATTGCCTACACAAGTGTGAAGAGTGTCATTCGGATATCAGTGGACATGGACATTGGGATGCATCATGCCACCAGCATCTTACTGTAAAACAATACACACTTATCATTTCTATTAAGGCCCCAGGTAGAACACCACACCAGAACGAACTGTAACACACTCTTGTGCAATAACACATCAGTGAAATGTATCGTGTTTTAAAGGGTTTCATTACTGGCTGCCACGTTTGTGATATATATGTATTTCATAATGTTTGTTATTACTGGCTGCCACTCCACTATAGATGAGAGCAACGCTACGTCACAGCAAGGTAAAACGCCGGCCCCGCCCCCTTTCCGGTGAAAACGAATCAGCGGCAAGCGGAAAGATATTGTTTTATCCAGCCCTGTATAGATGTTTTATCATGTCTCAAAGCTGCTGTGCAGTGAATTGAAAGTTAAGCAACACAAAACATCCAGGCTTATGTTTTTCTTCCCTTCCCCTTATAAAATAAGTAAAAGGAGAGATGTTTGGCTACAGGCCGTCCAAAGAGAGGACTATCAATCAATCAATCAATCAATGTTTATTTATATAACCCAATATCACAAATGTTACATTTGTCTCAGTGGTCTTCACAGTTTGTACAGAATATCAGTATGACAATATGACACCCTCTGTCTTTAGACCCTCACATCGTACAAGGAAAAACTTCCAGAGAAAACCCACAGTTTAAAGGGAAAAAATGGGAGAAACCACAGGGAGAGCGACAGAGGAGGGATCCCTCTCCCAGGACGGACAGACGTGCAATCGATGCCGTGTGTAAAAAAAAGATAATACATTTGCAACATAGGTAGTCCAAATGTTTGGAAATGCATGTGTGTATAATAGGAAGATGAATCCACGAGGACATCCATCTAGGACTTATGATCCAGGACCACAGCAACATCCACGACTCAAGATCTGGCCTCCCGATCCAGGACACAGGACTGCAGCAACAGGATCATCCATGACTCCGGATCCCGGCGTATATAGACACCAAAAAGAAAGAAATGTGGGGAAGCTGGGTTAATCGGAACATGAGAGTACACAGGTACAGACAGAGAGAAGGAAGAAGTAAGATGTCCCCCGACAAACTAAGCCTATATCAGCAAAACTAGGGGCTGAATCTAATCAGCCCTAACTAAAAGCTTTATCAAAAAGGAAGGTCTTAAGCGCACTCTTAAAAACGGATAGGCTGTCTGCCGCCCGAACACAAACTGGAAGCTGATTCCACAAATGTGGAGCTTGATAAGAAAAGGCTCTGGCTCCCATTGTACTGAGACTCTAGGAACAACCAACAACCCTGCGTTCTTGGAACGCAATGCCCTAGTAGGACAGTAGGGTATAATGAGTTCTTTAAGGTAAGATGGCGCCTGCCCATTAAGGGCTTTGTAGACGAGAAGAAGAATTTTAAATTGTATCGTGTGTTCTATAGGGAGCCAGTGTAAGGCAGCCAGAACAGAGTAATGTGGTCCCTTCTCCTAACTCTAGTTAGTACACGAGCTGCAGCATTTTGAATCAGCTGAAGCGACTTAACTGACTTCTTGGTACACCCTGATAATAAGGAGTTACAATAATCCAGCCTAGAAGTAACAAATGCATGGACTAGTTTCTCTGCATCGTTTTGAGGCAAGATATGCCTGATTTTTGCAATGTTACGTAGATGGAAGTAGGCGGTCCTTGAAATTGATTTTATGTGGGCATTAAAGGATAAATCCTGATCAAATATAACACCAAGATTCCTTACAGTCTCACTGGAGGCCAAATTAATGCCATCCATAGTTAGTATATCTTTAGATTATTTTTCTCGTAGATTCTTCGGGCCGAGTACAATAACTTCAGTTTTGGTCGTGTTCAACATCAAAAAGTTTAAGGTCATCCACGTTTTTAAGTCCTTAAGGCAGTCTTGAATTGTATTTAGATGATTCATTTCATCAGGCTTGATTGATAAATATAGTTGAGTATCATCCGCATAACAATGAAAATGTACAGAATGATTCCTTATAATATTGCCTAACGGAAGCATATATAATGTGAACAAAATAGGTCCGAGCACTGAGCCCTGTGGCACTCCATGGCTAACTTTGGTTTGCGTCGAAGATTCATCGTTGACACGTACAAACTGAGAGCGTTCAGATAGATAGGACCTAAACCAGCCTAAAGCAGTTCCCTGTATGCCAACTAAGTGCTCTAGTCTTTGCAATAGGATGTCATGGTCGATAGTATCAAATGCAGCACTGAGATCGAGCAAGACAAGAATAGAGACAAGTTCTTTGTCTGAGGCTATTAGAATGTCATTTGTGACTTTAACCAGAGCTGTCTCTGTGCTATGATGTGTTCTAAAGCCAGACTGAAAATCTTCAAATAAATCATAGTTTTTTAAGTAATCACACAACTGTTTTGCGACTGCTTTCTCAAGAATTTTTGAGAAGAACGGAAGATTAGAAATAGGTCTATAGTTGGCTAAAATCTCTGGATCGAGGTTGTGCTTTTTAAGAAGCGGTTTTATCATTGCTACTTTGAATGATTGTGGAACATAGCCTGCAGTGTTTCCCCTACCATTGTCTTGGAGGGGCGCTGCGCCCCGCCAACGGAGCCCTCCCTGAAATTCAACGTGGTAAAAAAAAAATATATATATATTTTTTATAATTTTTATATATATTTATATAGCACCAAATTGCAACTAATCTATATCTACTGTCACTTTTCACATTGAACATGTGCTCTTTCATTAAATAAACTAAATGCTTTCATTTTAAGATGTGAGTTTAGTGTTTTTGACCCTCCAGAGGATTAAAAAAAAAAAATCCCAATACCCCCCCCGCTCAGACAGCACCCCCCCAAAGCAGTACATCGGAAAACACTGGCCTGATAATAAAGACATATTCATAATATTTAATAAAGAAGTGCTAATTAATGGAAAAACTTCCTTCAACAGCTTAGTTGGAATTGGGTCTAAGATACACGTTGATGGTTTAGAAGAAAGAATCATTGAATTTAATTGTTCAAGGTTTATGGCTGAAAAGCACTCCAGTCTACTATCTAGTGCAACACTAGAACTCACATCTCCAGGAGCTGTTGATAACACTATACTGGTCAAAGGCAAGAGGTCATTGATTTTGTTTTTAAGAGTAACAATTTTATCGTTAAAAAAGCACATAAAATCATTACTACTGAGTGCTATGGGAATAGAAGGCTCAATTGAGCTATGGCTCTCTGTCAGCCTGGCTACAGTGCTGAAAAGAAATCTTGCATTATTCTTATTCTCATCTATTAACGAAGAGTAGTACGCTGCTCTCGCTTTGCGCAGTGCTTTCTTATATTCATTTAGAGTAATATGCCAAATTAAACGAGATTCTTCAAGTTTAGTGGAACGCCATATCCTTTCAAGTTGTCTCGACTTTTGCTTTATTTTGCGGGTTTCGACATTATGCCATGGAGCTAATCTATGTTGTTTTATTTTCTTCTTTTTCAAAGGAGCAACAGAGTCTAATTTTATTCGCAGCGTATCTATAGCACTATCAACAACATGATCAATTTGGGGTGGTGTACATTTTGTATAAGTTTCCTCCCCTACATGCAGACATGCTATCGAGTGGAATATTGGTGGAATCTCTTCCTTAAATTTGGCTATAGCACTAACAGGTAGGTTTCTGCTGCAGGAGCTTTTGACTAATGCTTTGTAGTCTCGTAACAGTACTTCAAAAGTTACTAAGAAATGGTCGGATAAAGCAGGGTTATGCGGTTCGACTAATAGTTGCTCAATTTCAATACCATAAGTCAGAACAAGGTCGAGAGTGTGATTATAGCAGTGGGTTGGTTTATTTACACTCTGACGAAAACCAATAGAATCTAATATAGAGTTAAATGCAACAGTAAGGCTATTTTTATCATCGTCAACATGAATATTAAAGTCACCTACGATAATTACTTTATCTGTTTTAAGTACCAAAGTTGATACAAACTCAGAGAATTCTGATAAGAATTCTGAATAAGGACCTGGTGCACGGTACACTGTAACAAATAAGATTGGCTGCAAAGTTTTCCAGGTCGGATGCATAAGACTAAAAACGAGACTTTCAAAGGAGGTATAATTTAATTTTGGTTTAGTATTGATAAGTACATTTGAGTCAAAGATGGCTACAACTCCACCTCCTCGGCCTGTGCCTCGGGCAATATGAGTATTGATATGGCTGGGTGGAGTGGCCTCATTTATGCTGACATATTCTTCATGTCTCAACCAAGTTTCAGTGAGACAGCATATATCAATATTATAATCTGATATTAAATCATTTACCAATATAGCTTTAGATGCTAGAGATCTTATGTTTA
>CALSBZ010036173.1:0-13590 GCA_943591055.1 Gobionotothen gibberifrons | reverse complement strand
TGGAACGTCCACCACTGGAACGCCCACCACTGGAACGCCAACCACTGGAACGCCCACCACTGGAATGCCCACCACTGGACCGTCCACCACTGCAGGACCAGAAGGAAGCACTGACCAACGAGAACAGGTAGTGGGAAAAACAGTAAAGAATACAAACATAACAAGAGATGTTTTCATTCAGTCGGCCTCAAGGCCTGCAGTAAAATATTGTTTGTAGGAAGATAAGTGGGTGTGATGTTATGAGCATTTTCCAAAAATTGCGTTACTTTGCTTTATTCTGTGTTCGAGCAACAAGAATGCACAATCTTAGTCGTGTGGTAACAGTTGTGTTTTTTCAAAACTTGTGTTAGGGTCAGGGGATACAACCCAGTCTCACAAAAAAACGTGTAATAACTACATTGGTCCACAACTTGGGACGTAGTATTTCTACAAAAACGCCTCTGAAATTGTAAGATCCCTACGTTTTTCTTCACCATTCATTCCAATGGCTGGCGTCTATGTCACGTGATCTTCAAATTTCTCCCTGCAGAAAAAAAAAACATTGCCGACCTTTGTTTTATTCTCGGTGGAAAATGCCTATTTTAAGGTTAGTTTGGCCATTAAAATGCGTTTTGATGTCATTTGATGCGAGAAATATGAGTTGTTATTTCAGATTATGTGTGCAGTGGATGTACATGATCTTTAGTTTGCTAGTTATTACGAAGATTACTTCAGGAAATTGTGTCTATACAACATTTTCATTGTTAGCAAGGTGGTTGCTGACCCTGCTATCGATATTATTTCTGTTATATTGTGTAACTGTTTAATCAACCTGATCTCACCAGAATGCGTACAAATGACACGACTTTGCAAAGTCGTGCAATAGATACGCAAAACTCAGTTTTTGCGTCGATATGATACGCTGATATTGCACCTCAAACATTAAAACAAAGAGCTCTGTGGCTTCAGGCTTGGTCGCCGTTCCAATGACAGTTTTAATGTTTGCGGTGCAATAAACGACACAGCAGCTTATTGGGTTATGGTTAGGGTGAGGGAATGCTCCGGTTTTGGGACAAAATTAACATGGGATCACTCCGGTCATTGTACTCACTGGAATATTAACGGTCGGATTGAATACAACATCGACCCAATTTCTCCGGTCAATGACGGGAGAGTTTTGAAAGTGACAAAACACTGTTCCACACATTTAAAAACACTTAAACAATTAAACAATGTTTACCCAGGATTCAGGCACTTTCCCTGGCTTGTAAAATGCGTTGATGCGCCCTGGAGGTATCAGACTATTTAAAACATGTATACCCAGGATTCAATCACTTTTCCTGACATGTAAAGTGCTGTGAAGCAGCCTGTTATCTGGGTAAACTCTGTCCATTTGAATGTCAGTTTATGCAGTCAAATGGACAGAAATATGTCCATTTGACTGTCACTTTATGCAGTCAAATGGACGCTCGAATTATTAATTAATGCACTTTTAACACTCACTCAAGTGCCCTGGAAGTGCCACACTATTTAAACAATGTTCACCCATGATTCAAGCTGCTTTCCTGGGTTCTAACGTGCTGTGAAGCAGCCTGTTCTCTGGCTAAAGTCTGGGTGGGAGAGTCATCTGCTGCGTGGAGCTCCCTGGCTCCACTCTCCTCCTATTTACAACACTTTTGCCGACGTTTCAAGCACTTTTCAGACACTATTCCTGGCTTGAAACGCGATGTGCATCACCCTGGATCTCTGCATATGTGCCTGTGAGTCTGAGACCCTGCTAACAACAGTGATTCTGCTGTTTTTCTCTTCTTGTACATTTGACTGCATAAACTGTCACTTTATGCAGTCAAATGGACGCTCTAATTAAAACAGTTTAATGCACTTTTAACACTCATGTGCCCATGATTCAAGCTGCTTTCCTGGGTTCTAAAGTGCTGTCAAGTGCCCTGGGTGTGTGGGTCCCTGGGTCTCTGTGGGTGTCTGTGAGTCTCACACCCTGCTTCTCCGGGGTGCTGGAGAGTCATTTTCAAGCTCCTCTCCACAATTGTCCTGCTAAAAATGATTTATAATCATTATCTTTGCATTTAAATGATTTATATTATCATTAATATGGTTCCCTAACACAATGCACAAAGTCTGGAGCTCACTGGGGTCCTGCATATGCTTTAATCAGACGTTTTTTTTTTTTAAATCCACGAAAATGATTTTTAATCACTATCATGGGGCTATATAAATCAAATTCCGGGCAATTCGGAGCACAATTGTACTTTTTACTATTTAAATGTATTTGTATTATATATATTTGGGCTATAAAAGTGACATTTCTGGGTGATTTTGTCAGTTTATGGAGCTTAGCCCACCAATCTTGGAGGTTCCAGGCCAAATTTCAGAGCTCATAGGCGGCCTGCCATGCGCCCCCGCCCGTGGAAAGAAGAAAAAAATGAAGAAAACGGTTAATTATATCTTTAAATAATCAAAAAGAAGTTTAAAAAAATTGTCGAAAAAACGACTAAGTGCCAACGGAGAAGGGGCTCTAAAAAGCTCAACCCTTTGGCGCTTCCGGCCGAAGCCCCGGACACTTTTCCACTTCTCCGTCAAAAATGCTGACGTCAACATTTTAACGTCAACATTTTAACGTCAACATTTTAACGTCAACATTTTTTATGGAGAGGGGAAAAAATGATTCCCCTTCTCCGTCGAAAATATTCATCCATCCATTTCAGACTACTGTCCGCACGATTACGGAAACCCGGTTTTTGGGTGCACTCAGAAAAAAAATGGCATATCCTGGATTAATGTATCCGCCCCAAGTGCACCCTGGCTGGGATCCATTTGATGCCTGGAGACCCCCCAGCCTGGTTCTTACAGAACTTTAAGTTTGCAAACTGGTCTCTGGAGGAATGCAAGGGGAGTTTGAGGGGACTCTACCATCATTATGAGGCACTATTCTCGGATACATTTTCTCATTTTCACCCATTTTGCCTGGTTGTCAAAAAAGTTGACTGACTTTGGTGAGTCTGGATGAATGCAAGGGGAGTTGACAGGGGACTCTACCCGCATTATGAGGCACTATTTTCGGATACATTTTCTCACTTTCACCCCTTTTCTCTGGTTCTCCAAAAAGTTAACTCTGACTTTGGTGAGTCTGGAGCAGTGGTGGGCCGTCAGGGCCAGCAAGGCCTTCTCTGCTGGCCTAAACATCATCAGAATATACATTTATTTTGATATATTTTTTCCACAAATATGTATTAAATTATTCCCCATAGTCTATTCTCTTCATTTCATAGCTTTCCTCTTGGTTGCGCTGCTTCCAGCCTCAGAACGAGATTTGGAGGGCTGGCCTTTATGTTAGAGCTTTTATCCAATCAGATTTCAGCCATAATGTGTTGCCAGGGTCCAAGAAATCTGCCCTTAGGCCTTCAGAATCAACAGTGCGGGCGCCTGTAGCTTAAAGTAAACGGAAACAAAACTGTGGCGTTAACCAATCAGATTTTGAGTTGGCGACAACGGGCCAGCTAGCAGGCGTACGATGACGTCAGCACGTGCACGTCTTTTGATTGGATACACACTATTGAGAGGCAGAGCTATGTAGAGCTAGCAAACTGAATTTGAATTTGAACGAGCTAATTTGTGTAGATTTCTACAAGCTGTTTTTTTTCAACCCACAATGGCTGAAGGAGGAGAAGAGATCGATTTGGTCGCAGATGTAATTAAAACGCCATTTTCAAGACGAACTTTTCAAGAAAAGCTAGACATTGTGAGAAGAGAACGGCCAACCCCGATGCTAGCGAGCCTATCACAGCGGGGGAAAGGGTTTGTCCGCCACTTTCAAATGACTAACTACGAGCGGTACCCCTGGCTCACAGCCTCCGAGAGGCACTGCAAATTGTACTGCTGGGAATGCCTGCTATTTGCAAATGATCGATTTGGTGTTTGGAGCCACACTGGATTTGCAAACTTGAGTTGTCTAACCAAGGCAGCAACGAGACACCAAAGCACGGCTGGGCACTTACAAGCAATGGTGCTTTTGAAAACCTTTGGGGACACCCGAGTGGATCTACAACTCAACGACGCTATAATAATATAACGCTGTTATGGTGGACGAGACGACAGACGTGGGTAATGTAGCACAGCTGTCACTTGTCCTGCGTTATGTGACGGACACAGGTGTCAAGGAGCGGTTTGTCAGATTTGAAGATGTTACAAGCGGCAAGCGAGCTGATGACATTGCCGCTCTTATTTTCCGTTTCATGGAGGAATATGAATGTAGTCTGGATAAAGTTGTGGCACAGTGTTATGATGGCGCAGCGGTCATGGCATCTGGACTAAATGGGGTGCAGGCTAAAGTTAAGGAGAGGGCACCTATGGCCTTATTCATTCACTGCTATGCACATCGACTCAATTTAGTACTGACTCAAGGGGCCTCAAAGCTTAAAGAATGCAAGGTCTTTTTTGCCAGCCTCAATGGCCTTGCAGCATTTTTCTCCAGATCCCCTAAGCGCACGCAACTGCTGGATGACATTTGCAAGCGTCGTCTTCCTAATGTTGCACCAACGCGGTGGCAATATACATCGAGATTGGTCAATGCAGTCTTTGAGAAGAGAGTTTCCCTAAAGGAGGTGTTTGACCACATACTGGAACATCATGAGGAGTATGATGGGGATACTATGCTTAGCGCTGATGGATTTAATGCACGTCTGGATGATTTTGAGTTTTGTTTTTTGCTTGAAACATTCAATGGGATTTTTAAGCATTCAGATGTGCTCTTTGGAATACTACAGAAACAAACATTGGATGTACAATTCTGTCTGACAAGGGTGAACGAGTTTTGTGACACAATTGAGCGAGAGAGGTGCCAGTTTCGTCAGATCTACGAGGACACAGCGCGCATCTCAAATGGTCCGAGCGCACGCAGAGGCCCACGTACAGCACAAGGAGACCTTCGCGCATACTACCAACAACTCCACAGCAATATTCTGGACAACATTCTTTGCCAGATACGGAGTAGGTTTCAAGACCACGAAAAATGTATGTTTCTCTCCCTCCTGGACCCCCAGCACTTTCAGACCTACCGTAAAAAATTCCCGCAAACAGCCTTCGCCAAATTAACACAGAGTCACGGAACACTGTTCGATCTGTCCCGGCTAAAAACAGAACTGACTGTAATGTATGCCATGACTGATTTTGAAGGGAAAAGTCCCACTGATCTCCTTGATTTCCTTAAGCAGAAAAATCTGAGTGAGAGCATGGGGCAGCTTTACACATTGGCATGTGTGGCAGTGACTATCCCTGTGTCCACTGCTTCTGTCGAGCGGTCATTCTCGGCCTTAAAGCGAATTAAAACGTATGCCAGAAATTCTACTGGACAGACTCGGCTTTCATCATTAGCCTTCATGTCGATAGAAAATGACTTATTGGTGGAACTGAAACGCACAGATAAACTGTACAACAGAGTCATTGAAGTCTTCTTGAGGAAAGAAAGGAGGATGGATTTTGTGTTCAAATAATCAGTTTTGGTGAGTACAAAGCATTTTATTTTTTATTTTATTTTTATATATTTTTGTCATTTTATGTCGTTAATATTAAATCAATATTAACGAATTAATATATATGTAATTAAAATGACAAATACATAAAAAATAAATGTTTGATGCTTCGGCAAGAGATATAGAGATGTGTGTGGCGCACTGGCTCAGCTGTGCAGTAAAAGTACTCAAGGAGACTTGTTGAATTGTTTTGGTTTAACCTTTATCAAAGTGGACATTCAGGGCTAGGAATACACTTTCACCACTGTCGCAAATATATCCTCATGAACAAATGCAAATTATTTGTTTGTTTTATTTTATTTTCAGTGAATAGTTTGTGTCTTTATCGTCACGTTTCTTAAATGAAACTGCTTTGGGTGCGACAATGCGCTGTTTAGTGAACAAACTTGTTAAAGCTCACATACTTTTGGTGGACTTAATACAACTTTGTAGACTAATGCCTTAAAAGCCCCTTTTATTTTTAAGTTTTGACAGTATCCAAGCGATCTTAAAGCTGGTAGTTTAACACTCTTAATTGTAAATGCGGATATATTGATTATAAATGCTTCGGAAATATTAATATAACTCTGCTGTACTTGACTATGTTAAGGTGATGCAACGCCCGGTTATACTGCGTTTCTGTCTAAATGTATAGTTTCTAGAGCCATGGCGTCATAATGATGGTATTAAGAGGTGGAATAATTCAGGTAGGACTGTGTCGGACATCACTGAAGGCCTAGGTGTGAAATGCACGGCCCGCCACTGGTCTGGAGGAATGACAGGGGAGTTGACAGGGGAGTCTTGCGGGCTCATGATGGACTATTTCCGGATACTTTTTTCATTTTCATGCCTTTTTCATGGATGAATTGAAACTTAATTTTTTACATTTTGGTCAATTTGACCCAGTTCTGGCAACCGCATTGCCTGGAGGATAGGACCGAGAGATGACAGACTCTCTGGCTGCCTCACAAGTCACTATTGTCGGACACTTTCTTTTCTTTACCCTGGTTCTATCACTCTTTCCTCCGATTACCATAAAACGTGTTTCCTGCTGGGGTACTGCCTGGTTCTGGGGCACCCCAAACCCTCTCATGGTCGGGGCACCATTGCATCGGACCCAATGTTGCCATCACCAGCCCCGCGTTGGTGTTGAGGTGGGACCATTTAACCCGGTGGTAACCCAAGTCCTCCCTTTGTCCGTGTACCATGAATTGAAGCATCGGACCCATTGTTGCAATCAACGGTTACGCTAACGCATATTAAACGGAGAAACAGAACATAATTGTAATACAATTCATTGTGTCTGTTTTAGTAAGGATGTCGTCCGAATGCCCGGTGTGCAGACTCTTCTATCTGGCTTTGAACAAGCACCTCAAGCACAAACATGCAGTGCGGAACTTGGAGGAAAGAGGCATCATTCTTAAAATGGCCAGTGGCAGAATAAATGTTCAGACCAAACCCTGTCCCATCACATGGTGTTCGTATGCTGGGAAGAGACTAGACCGTCATGTAACTCATGACCACCCTGAGTTCTCCCGAGATGAGGCACATCAGGTCATGGCAAGGCTGAAGCATAGTGTGGCCCTGCAGTTGCTCCATGACCTCTGAGAGACTAATCCCATCATTGGAATGGCTACTTCATTGGATATAGACAATGAGCAGGAATACCCGGTGCACCCTCCTACCTTCTCCCCACATACCGAGTGTGACGAAGAGGACTGTAGGCAGGTGATGCTGGAAAATGTGGCATTGAGGGCTCAGAAGGATGCCCTCATTGATGAGGTGAAGACCCTGCGCTCCAGGCTGAAAAGGGAGCAAAAACCCAGGAAGCAGAGTGCCACTGCTGCTGTGTGTATACAAGAATGTATACGATTTAAGGGCCTGGCAATCTCAAGTACCTCCGGCATAAACACAGTAGCCTCCAGCAGTGATACCCCTCTCAAGACCCCGGTAAAGACTGTCATGCGGTCCCCAGAAGCCTCCGGCAGCGATACCCCTCTCAAGACCCCGGTAAAGACTTTCATGCGGTCCCCAGAAGTCTCCGGCAGTGATACCCCTCTCAAGTCCCCGGTAAAGACTGTCATGCGGTCCCCAGAAGCCTCCGGCAGGGAGACCCCTCTCAAGACCCCGGTAAAGACTGTCATGCGGTCCGCAGAAGCCTCTGGCAGTGATACCCCTCTCAAGACCCCGGTAAAGACTGTCATGCGGTCCCCAGAAGCCTCTGGCAGCGATACCCCGGTAAAGACTGCAATGCGGTCCCCAGAACCCTATGGCAGTGAGACCCCTGTATGCCAGAAGACCCGTGCGTCTGTCTACAATAAGCTGAAAGCTAATCTGGCTAAGGACTGGCCCTCTCCCCCAAATCACTGGTCCACTGGGAAGGGACTGGGGAATACCATGCGTGAAATCACGTTGCCTAAAATCATGGAGACGTACATTCAGACATACAGGGATCATTGTGAGGGTGTCGCACCGACAGTAAAACGGAAAGAAAATTGTCTGTCCAAGGTTAGCCGGATAAAGAACTTCCTCGTATTCATGGCCCAAGGCTGTCAGACTGGCTGTTCCTAAAAGACACAGAGAGGGTCCGTAGCTGGAGCGAGCATATTTCAAAGTCGGGCCAGGCAGTCACAACATCGCTGTTGTTCCTGAAGAATGTGAGCCATTTCCTGAAGTTCCGGGGATGCAGGCTCACCCAGTCTGATATGACCCACATCATCGAGTTGACAGCCAACATGAAGGACTTGAAAAAGTCTGTCACTGTCCACCAGTTTAAGGTGAAAAGGAACAAGCTGGATCGTCTGCCGAGCCAGGCGGAGCTTCTCGCTGAGAAGCGACAGAAGGGGCACTGCTGAGGGCTACGTCATCCATGTGTAGGATCACAAGACTGCGAAGACATTTGGCGAAGCACAGCTGGTGCTTACAGTAAAGGAGTTTAGCTGGGTCATGCGGTGGATGGGGATAAAAGAGGGCTTGTCTGGTCCTCAGAATGAATTCTTCCTTTTCACAACGGGGACGTACGCCTCCAAGAACCTGAACGCTCACTTGAAGAGGGCTTGGGCTGATGCTGGGCTAGAAACAGCCGTCACCTTCACAATCCTGCGCACTGCCCTGACTGACAATATCAAGCGTCACCAAGATCCAGAAAGCAGGTCGATTCTCGCCAGGTTTATGTGTCACGACGTAAGCACTGCTGACCGGTTCTACGCGAATACGCCTGGAATAAAGGAGGGATTGGAAATGCGCTCCATGTTCAGGGTGGCAGCAGCTGCAGCAGCATCATCAGAAGGAGGTCTACCGCCATCAGATACCTCCGAAGAGGGCTCAGGGGCTGAGAGCAGCGATACCTCTTCTTCAGGGTCGGTTGATACTCCTGAGGAGGGGGCAGGGGCCGAGGACTCAACCTGTTTTCCCCGGTGCACAGTACAAGTTAGACGGCTAATATGGTCCCCGGGCCCCCGCTAATCATGTTTTTATTATGTATATTATGTATACTGTGTATTCTGTTTTTGTATCACTAGGGCCATCAGGGTGGGTGGAGGGGGTCTGGAGGACGGGTTTTGGGCTGACAGCCCAAGAGCACAGCGGAGGACCCGGAAGGGATCTCGGGCGGACGGCCCGGGGGCAAGGCAGAAGCCGAGAAGGGGGACTCGGGCGGACGGCCAGGGGGCATGACAGAGTCCATGGAGGGGTGAAGGCCACAACGGGCAAACTCAGGGGGCCGAGCATGAGGGCGAAGGCAGTGGCAGGAAGAGTCAGGGGGCCGGGCCCGAGGGCAAGGACCGCGGCCGGGAAAGTCAGGAGGCCAGGCTCGAGGGCGAAGACCGCGGCACTCAGGGGGCCGGGCTCGAGGGCGAAGACCGCGGCTCTCAGGGGGCCGGGCTCGAGGGGGGCCGGGCTCGAGGGCAAAGACCGCGGCTCTCAGGGGGCCGGGCTTGAGGGCGAAGACCGCTGCTCTCAGGGGGCCGGGCTCGAGGGCGAAGACCAGACAGCTCCGGAGGCCAGGCAGGGCCTGGGGTCGGCCGAACAGGAACCGGAGCCGGTGGGACAGGCTTCGGCAGGATCCCCCACGAAAGAGGACCAGGAGTTGGCAGGACCCCCGGCGAGACAGGTGATGGCGGGGCCTCCAACGGAACAGGACAAGGGGTTGGCAGGACCCCCGGCAGAAGAGTTGTCGGCGGGACCCCCAGAGGCACAGGACACAGGGTTGGCAGGACCCCTGGCAGAAGAGTAGTCGGCGGGATCCCCAACGGGACAGGACATGGAGTTGGCAGGACCCCCAGCGGAACCTCCAACGGCACTTCAGTAGGGACTTGAGTAGGGACTTGAGTAGGGACTGGAGAGGGAACTCGATAGGGGACTTGAGGGAGCTGGGGACAGAACTGGGTCTGGAACCATGGCTGCTGGGACCAGAACCGGGGCTGGAACCATGGCTGTTGGGGCCAGAACTGGGGCCGGAACCATGGCTGCTAGGGCCAGAACTGGGTCTGGAACCATGGCTGCTGGGGCCGGAACCATGGCCGCTGGGGCCAGAACCGGGGCCGGGACCATGGCTGCTGGGTCCAGAACTGGGTCTGGAACCATGGCTGTTGGGGCCAGAACTGGGGCCGGAACCATGGCTGCTGGGGCCAGAACTGGGTCTGGAACCATGGCTGCTGGGGCCGGAACCGGGGCCAGAACCATGGCCGCTGGGGCCAGAACTGGGGCCGGGACCATGGCTGCTGGGGCCAGAACTGAGGCTGGAACCATGGCTCTTGGGGCTCGGGCTGCTAGCCTGGACTTGCGACTCCTTCTCTTAGGAGCCGTTTGGAGACTCCGTGGACCTCCAAAAGCCAGACGAGTTCCAGAGAACGGCTCCTGGACAGGAGCAGGAACTGGGGCAGAAGCAGGGGTTGACTCCAGACGGAACACACCGAGGCGTATGGTGTCAGGTTGGGAATTGGGAGGCAGGGGGCTAGCATGCCTGGGGCTAGCAGGCCGGGAATCACATGTCGGGAGGATGTCCATAATCCAGCCAGGTAAAAACTTCACAAGACATGGTTTCTCTTTTGCCATCTGGTGCGCCTCTGCCAGAGCAGCCTCTTTCTGCTGAACACTGGACGCTCCCCTCCACCTACCATAGCAGAAAGCCAAAGAATAGGTACATTTATGTAATTCCATCTCAAATGGATCATCTGCTGGAACCATGGCTGTTGGGGGCCAGAACTTGAAAGGGATGTGCAAAATAGTCATTATATACAGTCTTTAATTAACTATTAGTAGAGAATAACGAGTAATGAATATACTTTATAGGGATCCTATTAATATCTAATAGTAAAAATAATGAAATTCAATAACATGCTTTAACCACTAGGTGTCCCTTTATATCAGCTGTGCACCGTTATGCACCTATCTACCAATTGGATCAAATATAAAAGTCAGCCGAATTAGTGTTGATACTGCAGATGTTGTTTAATTGCTGATATATTTATGATCAGCGTCACGTTTTCAGTTATGGCGGCAGTTCCTCATGTTTGTCTAGAAGTCTTCTCAGCAGGGCTCTATAAATAGAGAACTACGGCAGATATGTAATATTTAATGCAGCCGAACCGTGTATTACAATGCCGTTATGTGATGACTTTCAAAGAGAAAAGCAAGCACACTCGAAATAAAGTATTATTTTATTTTAAAAAAATGTTTTCGGTCTGTTTCCGGTATTTGTTTATGACGATGTGATGTGAGATGTGAGACTGGGCTGGAGAATTGCACAGGGGAAAATAACGTATCTATGCCACAATTTTAGATGCGGATTTTGTTAAACTAATACGTTTGCGCTGTGGACCAACACTATACATTGACGGGGAAGGGGGTAGCAATAAAGATAACACCATTAAACAGTTACACAACATAACAGAAATAATATCGATACCAGCGTCCCTAGCAACCACCTTGGTGACAATGAAAACGTTGAATGGACACAATTTCCTGAAGTAATCTTCGTAATAACTAGCAAACTAAAGATGTACATCCACTGCACACATAATCTGAAATAACAACTCATATTTCTCGCATCAAATGACATCAAAACACATTTTAATGGCCAAACTAACTTTAAAATAGACATTTTACACCGAGAATAAAACGAAGTTCGGCCATGTTTTTTTTTTCTGCAGGAAGAAATGTGAAGATCACGTGACATAGACGCCAGCCATTGGAATGAATGGTGAAAAAAAACGTAGGGATCCTACAATTTCAGAGGCGTTTTTGTAGAAATACTACGTCCTACGTTGTGGACCAAAGTAGTTATTACACGTTTTTTTGTGAGACTGGGTTGGGGGATAAATCAGATGAAAACCTCCAGAGCTAAAATCTGCAGGTTTACTGATCATGAAGAATGAAAAAAATAACTTGCAACAGGCCACATGCTTAAAAAAATGCTATTAAATCAGCAACTGCAAAACGTCTGGTCATGAGCAAGTCGCTTTATCTTAGTATTTATGGTAGACTGGATTTTTAAACCTATTTTGATATTAAAATGTACTTTTTATGTAAAAAATCATCATCACTTTTATTTCCATAAATGTAAATGCACTGTGCTCAATGCACCAGGCGATGTCGCCTCCTCCATCTCCTCCATCTCCTCCATCTCCTCAATCTCCTGCATCTCCACCATCTCCTCCATCTCATCCATCTCATCCATCTCCTCCATCTCCACCTTCTCCTCCGTCTCCACCTTCTCCACCTTCTCCTCCATCTCCTCAATTTCCTCCATCTCCTCTATCTCCTCCACCTCCCCCACCTCCTCTATCTCCTCCACCACCTCCTCCACCTCCTCCATCTCCTCCATCTTCACAATCTCCACAATCTCCACAATCTCATCCATCTCCTCCATCTCCTCCACCTCCACAATCTCCTCCACCTCCTCCACCTCCTCTATCTCCTCCACCTCCTCCGTCTCCTCTCTCTCCTCCATCTCCTCTATCTCCACATTCTCCTCCATCTCCACAATCTCCTCCGTCTCCTCTGTCTCCTCCATCTCCTCTATCTCCACAATCTCCTCCATCTCCTCCACCTCCTGCTCTCTTTTCTCTTCTCCAGGATGATGATGCAGTCCAGGATGATCCAGGTGAGAATATACCCATGCTCCCTTTATCTAGACGGGCTGATAATTGAGGAGGCACACCCTGAAGAGATCTGTCTCTCCATGGATCATGATCTGATGCTGACTGCAGAGCTGAAGTGTACCTTGTTTAAAATGTGTTATGTGAGGTTTAGGACTTTAGGTGGTACATCTCTTCATCACGTAGTTACGCTTTATTTAGGTTTATTGGTCTTTGCCCCCCCCCCCCCCCCCCCCCCCCCTTCCCTCCTTCTTTTTTTTTTTTTTTTTTTTTTTTTTTCTCCCCCCCCCCCCCCCCCCTGATTAGATTTCTGTATAAACTGTATAGTGGATCTAGGCTACAGTAGCTCAGTCTGTAGAGACGGTGCTATGTAATGGAGGGTCGCCAGTTTACTACACCTTCATGCATAAATATGGCTTACAATGATTGCAATTAATAACATGTTTTGTCAATATGACAAATATTAAAAATAAAAAAATGTAGGAATTAAGAATGTTATACAAAGACTTGCTTGATAATGATCTGATGCAAAAGAAAATCTGGTTTTAATTAAATAATAAATATATGTTTTGATTGAGTTCAGTAAACTTTCTATTTGAACATTTAGTTTTTGTGTCCTTTGTGAATTTTCTTTTTTCAGTGTAATTCAAATGTTATCAAATCAAAATAAATCAAAAACGTTTTTAATAGATGGAGCAGGATATTTTCATGCATGTTTTCAGGATAAATCATTTCTGATAATACTGAAACATGACGTGAGGTGAGTATTAGCTTATTCGTTATTAAAGCGTTCCAGGAGAGTAGTTTAGGATAAATGAGACCAATGGAGTCTCTGTCTTAAGTTTCAAATGGTTCTTTAATTCAAATGTGGCACGGTGATGTTACAAGCATACGGCAGTTCGAAGAGAGGAGGACGCGGCTGCAGCTGCTCCGGGAAGAGGTGAAAAAGAGACCCCAGCTGTGCTCACCGGCCGCCTTTATACTCT
>CALSBZ010036167.1:16905-29573 GCA_943591055.1 Gobionotothen gibberifrons | reverse complement strand
TATATTGATTCTGACTTTTCT
Source organism: Gobionotothen gibberifrons (assembly GCA_943591055.1). Classification (NCBI taxonomy): domain Eukaryota; kingdom Metazoa; phylum Chordata; class Actinopteri; order Perciformes; family Nototheniidae; genus Gobionotothen; species Gobionotothen gibberifrons. The sequence goes on along the minus strand of CALSBZ010036167.1, from coordinate 29,552 downwards.
ACATCCAACTCACAGGTTTATCATTACTTTGAGAAAAGATGATTAATTTAACCCTTTTAGAAGGGAAGATATGGTCATTTGTTCTGGGAATGTCATTTTCGAGCCTGAAACATGAAAAACAGGCTCGGGGCTTAACAGGTTAAAGCGCACATGGACACAGACAAACATAGGAAAGCTGTGCAAGGTGAGAGTTTGTCGGCAAAGTTGACAGACTTCTTTGTTAGACCAGGCAAAACAGAGGATGCTGTAAATGCAGCGGAGGGTGCGTTTGCATTTCACACTGTGAAACATCACAACAGCTACAGATCTATGGATTGCACAAGTGCCTTGCTAAAAAAAGCATTTCCAGACTCTGACACTGCCAAAAAATTCAGTAGTGCGCGCACTAAAACCGAAACCATTGTCAATGGTGTTATATTTCTACAGACGGGAGTAACCACGGAGCAGTGAAAATATTCCCAATCATAATCCAGTACTTTGACTGGAAGAGGGGTGGCATGCAAACAAAATTAATCGAGGTTAAAGACACACCAAATGAGACAGCAGAAACCATTGCACAATATCTCATTGAAACATTGGCAAAAAACAATTTGTCTGAAAAATGCATTGCATTTACTGGCGACAATTGCAACACAAACTTTGGAGGAATCTGACGTGATGAAGGGGGAAAGAATGTGTTTGCAAATTTGAAGAGGTTGCTGCAGAAGAACACTCTGATCGGTGTGGGTTGCCCAGCACACATATTGAATAATTGTGTTCATCATGGGGCAGACACAATAGATATTGACCTTGAGAATATCATGTTCAAAATCTACCAGTACTTCCACATTTACACTGTGCGCACTGAGAGCCTGAAGGAGTACTGTGATTTTGTTGACATTGAATACAGAAGGATGCTTTCTCACAGCAAGACAAGGTGGCTGTCATTGTTCCCAGGCATTGAGAGGATGATACAGATGTTTCCAGCCTTAAAGGCATTCTTTCTGTCTCAGCAAAAACCACCCATAGTGATCAAGAAGTTTTTTGAAAACGAATTCAGTGAGATCTACCTCTGGCACATGCACTCACTCATGTCTGCGTTCCACACCCACATTCAAGACATGGAAAAGGAGAAGAACTCCATTATGGAGGTAAAGAAAAATAATGAACAGCATCCACACCATTCTTCTTGAACGCAAGAGCAACAACTTCATGTCCCTTAAAGTTAAGGGACTACTGGCACAAAAGCGTAGTGATGGACTTGGTAAGGAATATGACCAGTTCTGTGCTGATGTGCAAGGCCAGTACAGTACATGTCTGGAGTATCTGGAGAAGTGGATGACTCCCATGGAAGAGTTCTCCACATTCACGTGGATGGATCTGAGTGAGCCACCAGAGTGGAATGATGTGGAGGCCTGCATCAAGTTCCTAGGAGAGAAGGGGGTGGTAATTGATGATGTCAAGTGTTTTGACCAGGTCACCAATCTGAAGAGATTCACAGAAAGGTGCAACCGTGATGAGGAGTTCAGTGGCCTGCAGGTGCACCAAAAGTGGACCAAATATTTTGAGAAGGCTAAAAGCATTGCATGTTACTCAGAACTACTGAAGATTGCACAGTTTGTCTTTGCACTTTCCTCTCACAATACAAATGTTGAGAGGGTTTTCTCACTGATGCAGAGCCAGTGGACCAAGGAGAGGAACCAGCTGTCTGTTGAGTCACTGAAGGGGATTCTATCTGTGCAATACAATTTGAAAGACATGTCTTGCAAAGACTTTCATGCTTATTTGTTGAGCAACCGAAAACTGCTGGAAAAGATCAGCTCCACAGCTAAATATCGATGGGCAGACAAGGAGGATGAAGAAGAAAAGCAGGATGAAGAAGATTGAAGTATGCAGCTATGCAGAGAGAGAAAGCTATGTAGCTGTGGGAGAGAAACTTTAAACTTTTAATTTTAAATTGGGACCCTAGAAAACTGTTTGAAGCTAGAAATATGTGAAAAGTTGTTGTTTCACTGTGGTTGTTTACAATGACAGGGCCCGGAATTGTGTTTACAAACATTTAAAGTAGGCTTATATTTGGTTCATGGTGCCTCAAAATGTGTTTGGTTTGATTTAGGTAATCAAATGTTATGTTATGTTATGTTCACTAATGGCAATTATGCAAATGTAAAAATCCAAAACTGCATAGTGCACTTTTAAAATAATTAGATTAGTATCTTTGTGAGGTTACTGTTTTATTGTTTACATTGACAAGATACAGATGGAGCACTTATTTTCGGACTCCAGCTTAGGGTTGCAGTCGAATAGTTTTAAAATCAGCTCCTAAGTTCTAACCCTATCGTCTATTCCTTGACCTCTGAGTGAAACGTCACGGGGTTAAGGGATAGTGCATAGGAGAATTCAAAAGGACTTAGGAGAAGAGACTGCAGTACTTTAGAGAATCCGACTGCACTTTCACTATCCGACGTGTTTATGATGCGCCAGCGGACGTCCTTTTGTGCGTCTGCTGCTGTGGGGAAACCATGGAAACCACAGTCGTCTATACAGCGGACTACAACATGGATGTTTAATAAGAACGAGGGACTTTTGTAAACTCATCTAGAGACTCTGCACCATGCTCGGATGCTGTTATTTTATGCTTTATGAACGTGGACAACAGAGAAACATATTCTTCATGACCAAAGTTGGAATTGAAATAAAAAAGGAAAGTGAAACTTATGCTCGTCACCCTCTCCCTCCGGTCCACATTAATACAAATTATCCCAATACGTATGATTGTATGAAAAGATCTTAAAATAAATACAAATGTATTTATTATAAACGTTAGTCCTTAACATCTATCACTGTGTATATCACAACACCATTCAAACATCTTTTAAAAGTTGAACAAAACCCACACAGCTCAGTGAAATGTTGACTTTATTTGATAATATTTCTCTTTTTGATTATAATACTGATGAACGTTAAAAACAAAGCACTTTGGCAACTTACCACATACGTTTTAAAAAGCTTAATAAGCACCGTAACTTTCATGATATAATTTCTCCGTCATAATCGTTTGTTTCCGTGAACGGCCGACTGTTGTGTGACGGCAAATGCTGCGGCTGCAAGGCATTGTGGGGCAGCATTTTCTCCTCTCCTTTCGGTTAGGAAGGTCCAGTGGTTCCTAAGCTAAAGGAGGTTATAAAGGAAGTTTGAAACCTCCTTTCCTTTCATTTAGACGAATTCGAACGGCACTTATCATGGCTGCTACTGAGGTACTTCCGGGTCATTTCACTCCGTTAGGAAGGTTCCTAAGCAAAATAGACTATTCGACTGCAACCTAGGTGTTCCTGTCTACGACCTGCCAACTCCCAGTTTGGAGGAAGGTCAAGCCCTCCCACTATTTTCCAAGAGGGCGTTGCCAGATTTTCAATTTCAGGTTTTAACCAGGAGATGGCGCTTCATTCACAAATACAGAAATGATGTCGTACTGTGTCGTACACAGTGCGGATAAAGCTGCTTGAATGAAGAGCATTTGAACATATAGTCTTTATATATTAAATAATAATAATGTAAATGTTTACATTACATTAAACCATGCATTTTGTAATGTCAGCATTTCATTTAGAAGAAAAGTAGTTAGTTAGTTATTTTCATGTCGATGGACACTGAATAATATTTTTGAATAGAGGATTCATAATATTGTTTGCCGAGAACAAAATTAACGATCAAGCAGCATTTTAAATTCTAAATATCCCTGCAAATATAGCAATGACATTCCTGCTTCTATCTTTGCAAAACGAGTAAACAGTCACATTTGGGTCTCAAATCAACTCGACATCATATTAATAACGATATATGATACAAATATAAGACTGACAACAACAACAAGCCACAGAAGTCGTATCACAAGTTATCCTGGGCGGAGCAGCTGAAGACTTCTCCACGCTGCTTTCAAACTGTGAGTAAACAACGTGTGCTTCACTAGTAGGCTGTCTGAAGGTATACACAGGTCTCAGATGGACTTCGTATGTGTGTGTTCCTGCCAGTAATTAGCCGTGTCTTTTTTTCTCTAACTGGACCTCATTGAATTTTAGTTGAATACCCCTATGTGGATGCACATTGCACACTAACCTTTCCCTGCTTATTTTTTAATATATGAAGCGTGAGCTGTATGCTCGAGTCTTTCTGCCTGTCGGCCTGTCAGATCTTGTACTTGAGTACAAGTAGAAGTATCAGAGTGTAGGAATACTCTGTTACAGTACAAGTCCTGCATTCAAAATGTTCCTCAAGTAAAAGTATTATCATTAAAATATAGTGAAAGTAGCGACAGTAAAAGTAGTGATTGTGCAGATTGGTCCATTTCAGAATAATATATATGATGTTTTATAATGATTGATCATGAAAGTGTTCTCAAAGCTGGTAAAGGTGCAGCTAGTTTGAATGACTTTGTATACTGCAGGGTAGCTTGTGGATTTACTCCGGTTGATGGCCCATTAGTTGTGTAAATACACAGCTGAGAGCTGCCGTTTCATTCATACGACGGAGTATTAGGGCCACACTTAGAAAAAAAAAACGGAGAGATTTCGAGAATAAAGTCGTAATAATACGAGAATAAAGTCATAGTTACGAGAATAAAGTCGTAATGTTACGAGAATAAAGTCATAATTACGAGATTAAAGTCGTAGTTTCATAAGTGACTTGAGAAGGAGACAACAGCAGCGCCCTGCAATACAATGAGGAATGTGGAGCATCTTGTGAAGCAGTACTTTAGTTTAGGCTTCTCAAATAACGAAATAGTTGATCTTTTGGCACATCAGCATCAGATTATCATAAGTATTAGAACTTTGAATAGGTTGTGCAAGAAACTATGTCTATTTTATTTCTGATTGTCTCCTTTCAGCTAACCAGGAAGTGTTTTAGCACACCACGTGACGCATCTGAACGAATCACGTTCGACAACATTTCTGTTGTCGAACCCTTGTTCACAGGTCTCACTGCTTTCACACCGATTTGCATACTGTGTAGAGTGAGCGATTAGTTTATTCCCTCAGACGCAATTCAGGGGGGGAGAAAGTGTTCTCAAAGCTGGTAAAGGTGCAGCTAGTTTGAATGACTTTGTATACTGCAGGGTAGCTTGTGAATTTACTCCAGGTGGAACTAAAGTCTGATTTAACACTTGATTATATTTCACATCATTCATCCACGTCTGTGAAGTAACTAAAGGGATTAAATACCATTTACCTCTGAACTGTAGAGGAGTACAATAACAAAGTAGCAAAACATTGAAATACTTAAAGTAAAGTCAAGAAATCTCTTTTTATCACTCCATAAATCAGAAAACACTGTCAACAGTATGATTTGCCTAATGTGGGACAGTCCTAAAAGGGGCATGGATTGTGCAAGAGCAATGGTTATTTACAGGGCTTTAGTCTTCTAATGCATTATTTTAGATATTTAAGGTGAAGGGCAAATTATATTAAATAATTGGGGGTATGTGGGGCGTAATTGGGGGTAATTGGGGGGCTCTGTTAAAATGGTATGACAACGTCAGGGATAATGTTAGGGATAAATGTCTGAGTTTAAAAGATGGAAATTAATTTAAGACCAAATATTCATAGTAATTTAATAAATCCTTCCAACACACGTTGTAAAAAATAGCCTAAATTAAGAAATCATTCCAATAGGTCAGTAAAAAAATACAGTTTAGAAGGGGAGTGATTAGTCAAATATGCATAAATCTGTTAGAACGCCTCCATTTACGCATTCCAGCTGTCCACATTCCTGGATTCACGTCTTTCTCTTCCGACATTCCAGACCTTCCAGCCAGGCCTTGGGACACACACGCTGTAGTACATATGCCGGGCCTGTAACTGGCGCTGTAACTCCCTCCACAAAAGCAGCGAAGAAGCATAGTTGTCATGGTTGCCCTTCTGTTTATTCTCCACGTTGGGGGTAGAGGGAACCGGGCATTGTTTTTCGCCAGTCAACGTGTATTAAAGTTGAAATCTTCCGGACAAAATTATAAAAGTGCCGGTCAAAGGTCTTCTTTGTTATTTATTGAGCTTTAAAACAAATGAATAACGACTCTATAGCCTCTCTTTTTCCTCCCTCTCTTCGGGCTGCGTCAGTGTCTGTCTCATGCAGCAGCTTATCCAGTAATGAGTGACCCGGCCGACTGTACAAATAAACATATTTATAACTAGGTTTAGGTAGTGAATATGAGGAGAAGAGGCGTGTGGATATAAGCAATTAATGTAACAAGTCGAAATCTGTTTTACGCGATGTCACAACGGACTATTTTTCTTAGCGGATGCATGTCAATTTATATCAATACATACAACTATTTTTTAAATCAATAAAAACATTTTCTAAATCCATAAAAGCATTTCAATTAATATTGGGAGTCATGTCGTTACTTTGTTGAGAATTTGGCCATGTAATAAACGGGATAATTTGCAGCGATGCTGAGCAAGATCCCTCCGCTACACCGTCGAGGCTCCATTAAAATATAAATATGTGTAGTGAATTACTGACGTTCATATTGAGTTTAAGATGATGATTAATTTAGGATTAAAAATCGAGAGCCGGGCTGCATTTCCTCCCGTTCGTTTTTTTCGACTACAGTACATTAAGTTCCGCTGACCGCTGTACATCCAGCGTACTGTACAGTATCAGACTTTATTTCACATGAGCACCAGTGTGGAACCCCACTGCACCCCCTGGTGGATCAATGATCCATTGCAGCTGGCTTCATTATAATTACATTTATTTAAAACGGGGGCTTATTCAAGCTGGAGGCTTTCCCTTGAGCGAGGGCAGACCACTTACCAATCACTGCCCTCGCGTTCCAAACTGTCTGAAAATAAGTGCTCCATCTGTACAAAGAGATTATTTGTTAAAGCTGGAATTTTCTACTATTTCTACTATTTTGTTATTTATTTTTGTCCAGTAAGACTTGAAAAGAGAGCTATTATTTTTTTTAAGTTATTCTTGTGCATTTGAGATTTGTCAGAGATAATTCTAGGCATAATAAAGCATGTTGATTGTTGAGTAACCTTGGTTTGGTGTGTCATTGGTTATAGAGAGATATTATTGTGTTATATACAGTAAAATAATATAAATAATAATTGTATATCCATACAGAGGAGGCATACTTTAAAACAATAAGGCATCTTTGAGTAAATGTTGAGTATCATTAAGTATCTCGAGGCTGGGGGCAGCATGTCCTCTTTTTTGGAAATCAAAATATGGTCACCCTACTATAAGTACAACATATTTTTTGGACGGACACTTTAATTTACAGTTTTTTACCATGTTCAATCTGAATTTTCTTTAAAATAAAAAACATCTATATTGATTCTGACTCTTCTACATCCAACTCACAGGTTTATCATTACTTTGAGAAAAATGATTATTAATTTAACCCTTTTAGAAGGGAAGATATGGTCATTTGTTCTGGGAATGTCATTTTCGAGCCTGAAACCTGAAAAACAGGCATGGGGCTTAACAGGTTAAAGGAGTATTAAACAGCCTGCCAACTGCAACAATATATCTACTGTTGGGATCAGATATTATTTCAGAGGGTTCAAAAGGTATCCTCTTTCTAATTAGGGCCCGAGCACGGAGCGTGCGAGGAACCTATTGTTATTGGTGGTATTATTATTATAGTGCTGGCGTTTCCTGTTTTTGTGCCTTTAGGACGCTTAAAAAGTTGTATAATTTTGCACGGATGCCAGGACCCGTAAAAATTGCAACATTCTGGAGTCAATGGGTTAAAATATTCCAACGTGCTCGCTAGCGCCACCTATCAAAATCCCATTTCGGAATACATTTACAAAGTCGCACCGTAACTCCAAATGACCTGAAATTGTGCACACATATCCGGGTGGACCTTTGCTGGCGGCATATTCATTACAACAGACACCTATACACTCCCTAACCCTAACCCTACTGTTTATTTGTAGATATCTCCTAAAGCCTACAAATAAAGTGTGAAATGTAGCCTGTTACATATATTATTGAGCGATATATATTATACACACTGTTCTGCTTTCTGCACTGACCTCAGCAGCTGTTCTCACTGTAAACATCGCGTCACAATGAAAGCAGTTGTATTACAAAAATAAATAGCCTAACATCCAGGGGAGATGTGATTAGTGAGTAAACAAACGGTAAAGGGCAGGAAGTCTGATGCACATTTGATCATCTCAAATAACATATAATCACAACGGGAACAGTTGGCAGAGCTGTGCTTCCTTGACATAAGTCCAGTCATGCGTCACACCTCTTTTAAACATCACTGTTGGTTGAAATCGTCTCCGGAGAATACTTCAGTGTACCCTCGGTTATAGCTCCTCCAGAGAGACTCCTCTCTCCTTTCTCCTCTGCATCAGTGGACCCTCGGTTATAGCTCCTCCAAAGACACTCCTCTCTCCTCTAAATCAGTGTATCCTCGGTTACGGCTCCTCCAGACAAATGATAGAAATCACAAACGGCTCATTTCCCAGGACTCACGCGCGTCTGCTTGACGCCGGGACAACCGGCCGCCCTCCCCGACGCGAGGGCCCGGACGCGAGGGCCATGGACGCGAGGGCCCGCTCATCACTGCGCGCACAAGTGCGACCGCAGTTTTAATTAAAATGGCTGTGCCCCTGGTTTTGTAATCAAAACGTGAATGATCCAACTGCTTTTTAGTCTCTTTTGGGAGTTAATATTCAGATGCGTTTCCTGCATAAACTTTATCCTTTACTTTCTCCGTCTTTATATGTAGATTAATCTCCGCTCCTTTTCTCCGTCACGTTGTTTCCATAGCAACAACAACTTCCGGTCAACAGCGTAAACTCGCCTTAAAAATAAAAGCATCTAAATAACACACAAAGTTAACCTAAATTACATTCAAGACATATTTACAACTGCAACGAAAGTAACAAAAACAATGTAAAATCCTTTTCAGTTTCACAGAACACAAATTGGGTTATTTACTCTTGTATTGCACTAACAGCAACAATAGGTTGTAGCATTCAAACCTGCTCATGGACTTGCAGTGGTCCTCGCTTTTTTTATGTCGGCCTATAGGCCTACACCTGCTTCATGCTGGCGACCGGGAGCGGGAGGGATTACTGCTAGCGCCGTGGAGCAAGCGGCCGTAACAAGTCTCCGGACTAGTCGGAGAGCCTGGCCCTGGATCGCTGCTAGATGAGGGCAGTGGGGGCTCTTCTTGGAGTCTGGCTTTTTTTTATAAACCAAAGTTCATTAGTGAACTTTGAGCCATCATTTGCAGGCAGCTCTCTCACGTTACAATGGCGTGCGCCGGAACCAACAACCAGTTTTTACCGAAAATTAGTTCGGTTCAGAGGATAAAACACATAAAACATTAATTCAACTCGATATTTGTTCACTTGAATTTCACTTTGAATGCTTGGATATTCTCAATGGGTGAATCAATTTTTTTATAATAATAATTAAAAAATTACCCGAAGCTTTCTCAGGGTGGGCCAATGAGTAAACTGGGTGGGCCTGGCCCTATGGTGGCCGATAAACCTATTTGTTTCTCCGAATCGAAGGGGAAAAACACAAAAGCATTGTACACAATTTAAACCAATCAATGTTGTGTAATTAAGGTACATTAAGGTATAATCTGGTGTTTTTGAGTTGATGAGTAATGCAGATATCACTGTAAAATCAATCGACATTAGAGAGAATACTTACTTCCGGGTGTAAAATTCTCGAAAGCAACTGTGGCCAGAAAACGTGAGATCGTAACATTCTTTTCTCGTATAGTAATAATAATAATAATAATAATGACCAGCAAGATTGTTCGAATTAATAGCAGCCCCGTGCGTGGTCGGGCGCATTTTAGGAAAGCAAGACAATAAATGGCAAATATATGCATACATGCCAACCTTTCCAAATCCAAAAGAGGGAGGTTTGCGCGCGGCAAATGTGCACGCCCAAATGAGGTAATCAGAAGAAATGGAACCCCAGTAATTACATGTATAAACCATGTATTTAACATATCGTTAGCCTAATAGCATAATTGCCTAAGTCATTTTTTGGCCAAATTGTGATATCTGCCTAACTTTACTCTCCTACCACTGCTGCATCACCCTGCCTTATTGCCTATGTCCTCAGCCTATCAGAACGCATTTTAGAGTCCAAAATCACTATCTGCCTAAGTCATCTCTTTGACTTAGGCATTTTTGACGCTACATACAAAGATGGCGGACCGCATGAGACAGAGGGCTCTGCTGACCACAAGTGAAGCATTAGCTCTTCTTTTTGATTGCTGAAGTTCACTAAACAGAGACATTAACGACATGTTTGGTGTTGAAAATGTCAGAAAAAGTGAAAGAATCTCAAAATGTTATTATATTTTTTGTGTGTTTGTGGTCCTCTTTCAGTTGAGACACTGTAGGTGAGGATGCTTCAGGAAAAGACCAAACACTGGATGTCTTTCAGTCTCCAACATGTGTTTTCGAGACACCGATATTAACGGGGAAACCCTGCAGGACTCAAATGCCTCGTCTCTGTTCCCTTAAACTCATTTGGGAGTGATTACCCATCAGCCCCGGGGGTAACGCTGCCTTTCCTCGTTACCCCCGGTCTGCACGTTGTTTCTCTTTCAGAAACACAGAGGAGACGACTGTTTGTATGATGGGATCACAGACACGCTGCAAACGGTGTCCGCCAAAAGTTGAGTCCAGTGTCTATGTAGTGTAATTTGTATTTGTTTTAGTTTGGGAAGATTGAAAATCGGTAGGGAAAGCCAGCTAAGGCGGTAGGCGGTAGAAACATGTCAAAAGCGGGAGACTACCGCCCAAATCGGTAGGGTTGGCAGGTATGTATATGTAGAAAATAAACTTATTTGAGATACGTCCAAAACAAACGTAATGTGGGAGAAAATAAGTTTCTAGCTTAACGTAATTGAGAATGCAGTTTAGTTCTGTGGGAACGTAATTTTGAGGAGACAGGGTTGTCCAAAACACGTTGCGCATTGTTTCTGATACAGCAACGTTTCTGATAGGGCTGTGGGCGTAAAGCCAGCCCACATTTTAGTAATGTAGTCATGACGCTGGATCAGCTCTGTTGTTCCCCCGTTTTTAGAGATGTGGGTACGGAGGAAAAGACAGAGGGTTGTATTTCTGAATTTTTTTGAGTTTGTGAGCCTATTTGCATGATAGGAGACCTTTAACCCTTATGTTGTGTTCGGGTCTGCCGTGACCCGTTTCAAGTTAAAATCATATAATAACTATGCTTTCGTTTTTTTTATCGGAACAAGGCTTCATGATATCCTCCACAACAGCTATGTACATACTACAAAACAGATTTTGGGTGACTCTGGGTCAAATTTGGCCCAATCAAGATTCATCTTTGACTTGAGACACCCCACCCCCACCCCCTTCGTCCACTGTAACAATAATTTAAAACTTTTTGGGGGGAAATTGTATTCTAATAGTCTATTATAGACAGATAACGTAATGATCCACTGTCTTCACTATAGGAAATATAATGAGTGAATTGAATCACATGTTTTACTTAAATATGTGGTGTAATGTTTGTTGGGGCCATAACATACAATTACAACAGGATTGTAGGGTTATGAATGCATAATAAGTTAGTTATGATGTAGTTAAAACAATATTGGATGATAGTCATTATTTTTGAGTGTTTTGGACTGAGATAAATCATGGGTCAAAATTGACCCGCGAACACCATTAACGGTAACAGCTTTTGAACACAACACAAGGGTTAAGTCATGAATAAAGATGTTCCATCCCTGCTACAGACAGGATTGCCATGACACGTATTCTGTATGCTCACAGTCACCACAAAAGGATTCCATGTGATTGTGATAATTAAAGTACTGTGTTCACAGTTTTTAGCTATAGTGTTATAGTAGAACGTTTAATACAGCGTATTTCTATATTCATTTAGAGATCACATGCTATTCCATAAATGATGTGTGTTACTGAATTGGGTCAACACAGTTAGAGAGACAATGGTCGTTCTGAATTATCAATAGATGTATTCATTTTAAGTGAGCTGACTTCGAGGTTGGGGGAAGTCCAGAGAAGGCCTGGGGGTATAAGAACAGTTAACCTTTGTAGTTAACTAATCCTATGGATGTCATGAGACAATGACATTCAAACATATACAAGGATAGCTTTCAGAGACATAAACATGTGACATTTGTGTTGTAGGCTGCATGATAAAATGTGTATGTGTTAAACATGTTTAGGGAAAATGTGTGTGCGTCCTGGGTGTAGGACTGCTTGAGAGCAGAGGTAATGTTTTCCTAGTTATTATTGATTGTTGTACAACGAAATAATAATTGATCAACTATACCTGTAAATTGCAACATTTGGGAGTGGTTTGAAGTGAAACATTCCTACACACACACACACTGTAAGGAGAGGGGACGGACCAGACGAAGTCAACAACTGCTGATTCATTGCCCAGGGTCCCGCCCTGGAGTGAACAACGAATTAGAAGATATGAAGGGAGGAGCAACCGACCAGGGTGGGAATTTCACGACGGCCACGACGGCCATGGTGGCCTTTGTGCCCCTGTCAAAAGTTCCAGTGTAAACAACGCTAGTGAAGTCATACTAGTGCGTGCAGTAGGATAGTCCCGTGCCTGTGGATCAGAGCGATTGCTCTGCTGTGATTGTTCCGTCAGACATG
>CALSBZ010036166.1:1341-12672 GCA_943591055.1 Gobionotothen gibberifrons | reverse complement strand
GAGAGAGAGAGAGAGAGAGAGAGAGAGAGAGAGAGAGAGATAGAAAAGAGAGAGATATTTGCGAGTTGCATAAGAACTGGTAAGATAGCAGGGTGTCCCACACATAGACTTTACTTGGGCGGGCCGCCCAGGTATATTAACGGTCGTATAACTCGCGAGCTATTTAGGTTTAATTTTTGTAATCTGTCCGCGAGCACCACGGCATCTGTGATCCCTCGCTATTGCGTGGAGGGTCTGCTTTCTCCCACAGTACTCTGCTGCGAGGCTTAATGAGCGTGCTCACTAGCGAGTACCCCCCGTTCATAAAGTCAAGTACCCCTCAAAAGTGCGCACCAAGCAACATCTCCAGGTGCTCCTTTGAGAACTGCTTATACAAGTACAAGATCTGAGAACTTCTCCCACCTCTGTTTATAGCCTTAACATAGGATCTAAAATATATGGATAATGTGCATTGTGTGTAACATTATGCCCACGAAAAAAATCGATTATAAAACTAAGGATTGAGCTAACATTAGGAGTTAGTGACAATGTATGCTAGTTAGCTAGCTAAACTATTTATTAAATAATATTGCGAAAAAGTAACTCTGAAACATTCACTGCACATCACGCTCAGCCACTCGAGCACGCATCTTGCACATCATTAAAACAAATCATTACTGCACGTAATGATGGCATAGAACAGCTCACTTTCAAAGCATGGTAGCTAGCTGCTACCAGCTAGCTAGCTGCTACCTAGCTATGGTAACGTTAGCTAACAATACTTTGTTTTCGGTCGTTAAACAACATGTATACCATAGCTAGGACTTTGAGGTTTGCAATGTTTTAAGACTTGAGTGTTTTGAATCCGTTGATAAATAGTTTTTACCGTTACCTCTCAGTGCTGATTTCTCTCCTCTGGGCGCGCCGTGCTCTTCACCTCCTGCATGGCATGCTAACTGCGTGGTCTCTGTAGTGTCAGTGGCTTTGTGCATGCGCTCTGTCTGCCTCAGCGCATGATGCGTGCGTGCAGCAGAAGTCTCTGATTGGCTGCAAATCGATTGCCCTGAAAATCCTTTGATGAACATCCAATCCTTGTATTATTTTTAAGAATTGGTAACACCACACCAGCGCCATACCATAAAGATGAATTTAAAAGTAAAAAAAATGGGGTGCAAACTATTTACATTGCAATTATGATTGTTTAATTCTTTGGATGTTATTTTATTAATTTACAAAATGAGAATGTAACTAGTTGATAAATAATAAAACAAACACTGAAGGCCTCCCAAAGACACAAGCAAAATATGTTATAAGACTTCTTTATTGTCAGTTTATTCTTTTAAATTGAGAATAGAGAACACTGATAACTAATGTTGGTGCACATTTATATAAGTTTGATTATGATCAGTAATATCCCATCTGTACTTTGTAGTCCTGTCCCAAGTACAAGTTAAGTAGGTATTAATCAACGTGTACATATGTTTGTAGCCTTTATTTTATATAGTTTACTATCATTTGTAGTCATGCATAGTACTGCCTTCCTGATTGCTTTATTTTTGAGAGACCTATTCTGCACCTACCTGGGTTTTAAGAGAGTCCAATACCCTATGTGACTGTTCAGTCTCATAAAACATGCACAATTTACTTTTTGAAAACACAAGCTCACAATAAAGTCAGATGGGAGACATACAGAAGCAAAGTGTGATAGACAAAGATGCATTCCTATATTAAACGTTGTTGTTCCACGAGGCAGTTGTAGCCATAGCAAATGGATTAACCTTCAACCTTCAACTACCTGCTGCCTGAAATCCCTGTGACATCACTGTAGATTGTTGTAACCAACTAGCTGTGTGGGACATTATCACAATACATATTTAAGTTAATTGACTTGGATTGTAAAGGTCTTTCGCTGCAGTTACTAGCTTTGTCAACATGCTATGGTGAAGGCCTATTCTTTCAATATGATGGATATTATCAGACGTCTACAAGGACAGCATAGGTTGTTTGTTTTACTGTAATTGCAATGCCAATACCAATTTAGCATAGTGGTAGCACTAACTGCTAACAAGGTTTTGATATTCAGAGTCTGGCTGTTAGTGCTTGCTAGCATGTTATGCTATGGGCTTGATTGTACATGCTAGTGGGATAAGGCCTAAGGGAAAATGCTAATGTTATTGAACTTCTAGATCCTTTCATTTTTCACTTACAGTGAAACTCAATATGTTTTTTGCATACTGTCCGCCAATCACTCTGTTTTTTAAATATTGAGTTAAAGTCACACATTTTAGAACATTGATACATTTCTAAAAGCTACTTTCCTAACAAACATGGTGCAGTAGTTGTAGCAATCGCTACGAGAATTCACTCTGTGTTAGCTGCACAAGGCACTTTGCGGTAGCTTCACGTCTCTGATTATCTGAAAAGCTAAATGATGTCAGAAATGTACACAGCTTTTTCTTGTGTTGAAAGAGATCAGCAGGTCAATGTTACTTGGGTTGTGAACGCACAACAGTTGGTTGTTTGTTAGTATAGTTGCTTTACTGTAATTGCAATGCTAATACCAATTTAGCAGGTAGCTAACTGCTAACAAGGTTTTGATATTCAGAGTAGGCTGGCTGTAAGTGCTTGCTAGCATGTTCAATGTTATGGGTTTATGTTTTTTCAGTTTATCAATGTAAAGTAGTGGTTAAATTAAGCAAAATTACAAAATATTTCTTTCTTTACTCATATATTTTCTTGCAATTATACATTTTTTAAATGAGTATTAACAGTATTTGTTATGTATTTGACAGTGATATATAGCCATAACAAAAGTATTTTTTTGTAAAATTACAGAAAATGCAGCTAATTTTTCCACCAGAAAATCATTTATTTTTACGGTTAGTTTTGTTAAATTCGCATTTAAAAACTGCTAAAAAACAGATAAATAATGTATTCAATTTTTACAGTTTTTTTTTGTTAAAATACAGGACACATTTCAATAAACCGTTTATTCTTGTAAATTGAATATGATTTACTGTAATTATGAAATACAATAAAAAAACTGTAATTTTTTCTGGGGAAAAACTGTAAAAAAACATTTTTTTTTTACAGTGCATGGTTTGGAGGGGTGTCCTGGATCTGGTCATTGGCCGTTTCCAGGTATCCCTCCACAACTCTGATCTCCTCCCTTAGCTCCCGAATCACACCATGTAATCTAGCGAAAATGTTTTTATGATTTTTCTGGTATTCCAAGACCCGACCGGACAAAAAGACGTGGTGCAGGCACACCACGTCTTTTTTTTTCTTACTCAATATCTTACCCTAAGCCTAACCCTATTAGTATAATGTCAGAGTTTTTTTGCCGTCTGTGAGGAAAAGAAATGGGGCTCAGAGCCTTTTTTTCCTTCTAATTTGTTATTATTTGGTGCAGGCACGAAACATACTACCAATAGAAATACATTGCTTCTAAAATCGTTTTGTGTCAGAATACTGAAATCTGTATTTTTTTCAAATCTCTTTTTCCTTCTAATTTCTTATTATTTACAAATCTTTCTGTGTGACACGAAAAAAATGGCGAAATCGTGTTGGTGATCACGAATCAATAGATTAATTTCCCGACCATGACACGAAATGGCGTGAGACTGTGTTGTACATCCAGGAACAATGACTGATGTTCCTGCTTTAACAGGATCGTTCCTGTCTCTTACTTCTTTGCAGACTTGTGGATTTTCTTCCTTATCCGCAGTATGTAGCTCAACCATCCATCCGTTCTCTTTCAGCCAATTTACAGATTTTCTTATCCCCCCTCACTCTTCTCTGTTCAATTCTCTCAAAGCACCTTTCTCCATCGCTGCAGTGATCTCTACGCTACATCCATATCCCTAATAGTTTTTTAGGTCTCCTATGAATTTAAAGGCCCCTTAAGACCATCTCGTGCCTGCACCAAATAATAACAAATTAGAAGGAAAAAAAGATGACAAAAAATACAGATTTCAGTATTCTGAGGCTCTGAGCCCCATTTCTTTTCCTCACGGACGGCACAAAAACTCCGACATTATACAATTTAAAATAAAAGGGTTAGGCTTAGGGTAAGATATTGAGTAAGAAAATGTTTTTATGATTTTTCTGGTATTCCATGACCCGACCGGACAAAAAGACGTGGTGCAGGCACGAAACATACCAATAGAAATACATTGCTTTTAAAATCGTTCTGTGTGACACGAAAAAAATGCGAAAATCGTATTGGTGAACACGAATCAATAGATTGCATTAATTTTGTGACTATAACACGAAATGCCGTGAGACCGGGTTGCTTGAAGACAAGCAAACAGGAAGTGGTAACATGCTGACTAATTTTGGGGTTATTTGGACTCATTCCTCTACGAACTCGCACTTAAAGGAGCAGTAGGTAAGTTTGAGAAACCGCCTCGAGTGCACAAAAATTCCAAAGTACACAACCGAAAAGAATCCGCCCCTTCCTTCAGACTTCCTACAGAGCACCTCCTCCAACACACATGAACGCGCACAAGATCATGATAATGAATGTAAAACAAATGTATAACACAGTTATTGTCAGTGCTTATATTTTTGAAGCTAGCATGTTTGTTTTGTGAAAATGTATTACAAATGTTACGTCTAGCTGACGAGAGCAGGCTGCGCCGGTAACGTTACATATCAGCTCGGTGTGCTCCGTAAATAGTCGCCATAGTTGAAAAGCAACTCCGATATTGACTCTGGTTTGACTTCTCCTAGTTTCCACTTTCTTTTTCTTCATCATTTGCTCCATTACAGTTTTTCTTTTGCGACCGGTAGACGATGTTGAAGCAAACTCTGCCATGCCTCCTGCAGCGGCTGCTGTTGCCGACTGAGCAAAAGCTGCCGAAACACGCCCAATGATGGCACGCAATGACTGCACGAGTGTGTGTGTGTGTGTGTGTGTGTGTGCACGAGATTGAAGGCTGACAGACAGGTCGGTCAACCAATTATTTTAGCCGGCCCTGCTAAAATAATTGGTCGTAGTTTTTACAGTATTACGGCTTCCACAGATGAATTTTTTTTATGGATTTTTTTTCAAAGCACTTAGAATATGCATTGCTATCAGGATATTAAGAGCATTCCATGGAATATAACAAAGTGTATCTCGAGCCGGTTTCTTAAACTTACCTACCCCTCCTTTACTGTAAGTGAGCACACCTGGATCAAATCGGTATCCCAGCTGCTACAACCTGCTGACACACTGAGGTGTATCAGCTGGAGAAGGAGGGTGAAAAAAGCAGTGAGAGATAGATATTGAGGGGGAGGACGGTCTGTACTGTCCTCCTTCTCATCGTTGGGGAAGATTTATACAGTCCATAGTGTGTAACGTCGAGGAGAGGAGAGGAGGAAGGGCAGCTGGAGATCAGAGGGAGAAGATGAAGGAGATGCAACGAAAAGAGAGGAGACACAGTGGAGGAAAAGTCAAGAAGGAGCCGAGCCGTGACAGATTTGTGGCTGTGATGAGGCGTGAAGAAGAGGAGGGAGGGAGGAAGAGGCTGAGCATGACTTATAAGAGATGGAGAACAAACGTGAGGGACACAGAGAGCGAGGCGGAGGGGATAAAGGGATGAGAGGAGCGAAGGGGATTGAGGAGAGTCAAAAGCTGCTGAAAAGTGTTGCGAAGTTATGTAACGCCACCCTCTCCTATCAGGGGGGTTGTTGAAAACGCAGCAAATTGTCCAAATTAACAGTGTGTTCACACCAACCGCTGGGAGGAACTACTTTATTATTTAAGGTTCATGTTGCGCAGACATTTCTTCATGCATCACTTCAGGGAGAACAACACTGCTTGAAAGGTAGAAATTAAGAAACTGGCAACTGGTACAGCAGATAAAACACATTTCATCAGATTAGATGTTCGAGTAAAACTATTTATTCCCAATAAACCACAGTATGTCTGTGAGTTCATGCAGAAACACCAGCGCAGAAACACACATATACTAGTGCACATGGTCAGTTGAATGAAAGCTTAAAGGGGACCTATCATGCCAAATGCCCTTTTTGATGTCTTTTATACATAAATAGGTGTGTCAGGGAACTCACAAAGTGTCAGAAAATACAACCCTTTCTCTTTTCCTCCGTACCCACATCTCTAATAACGGGGGAACAACGGAGCTGGTCCAGATTTGCGTCCGATATGACGTAATATCTGAAATGTGGGCTGGCTTTACACCCACGGCCCTATCAGAAACGTTGCTATCCGAAACAATGCCTGACGTGTTTTGGACGTAATATGGTCTTTGTTTACATTAGCAAGCATCGCTAACACTCAGAGCTAACCTGTACTGGAGAGAGTATGTGTAAAGAAGCAGGAAATAGAGAAAGAGTTTGAGCTCCATACTGTTTCATACATAATCCTTGATGTGGTTTTGAACATGATGGCGTTTAATCACGGCAGCATTTGGCTGAGTATCTGCTGGTAGAATATCCTGCATGAGCAGGCATAAGCTCCGCCCCCTCTTTTGTTTTTGCTTTATACCCAGAATCAGCACTTTAGAAACATGGTTGAAATAGAGGGGTTTGAGGCTAGAATGGGCTAGTTTGGTATTTTGAGCAAAACACTTCATAGACATGTTTTTTATATATGTGTATACATCTGAGACCTATGCTATTGCCTAAAAATAGCATGATAGGTGACCTTTAACATATCCAATCAAGTTATGCCCTAACACAGTGAGGCTACGGGCATATCGAAGCCTAAGAGAGACATTTTCATTATCATAGAGACTGCTGAGTGTAGTTGCAGAAGAAAGCCAGCACCAGGCTTTTAGCCAAATACTCTTTTTTTTGCTTGGGAAGGTTCCTAACGGAGAGAAATGATCAGGAAATAGTGGCAGACATGATAAGAGTTGTAGATGATAGGAGAGGAGCTTCAATGCTTCCCTGGTTATCTCGTTTTGCTTAGAATATTGCTATCCCACAATTCCTTGCTGCCACAATTGGGGCATTCAAGGAAAATATGATTGTGACCTACAAACGCAGATGTTGCAGGTTACAGTAAGTACAATAAGCATTTTCCATCTTATGACATTACTTGCCAAATGTGCTTTTATGTTTTAATTCACAACAATATGTTAAACCCGAAGACACACTATAAACTTTATGGTGAAATTATCAAATAAAGTCATGGTTTGGATTTCATGTAAAGCGTATTTGGGCATTAGGAAAAGCACTATACAAAACATATTTATTATTATGTTGTTTACTTGGTGTTTCTTAAGCTATTTAATTCATTGGATTCTCTCAGTTGTCTTTTCCTAAATTCATGACTTGTCCATCACATAATCTAACCCAATAACATTGTTCAACAAGGGTTAAGGAAAAAGGGTTAGGAAAAGACATAGGATATGTTCTGATTGAATCGATTGCAGCTTGGGTTCCAGGAGACTCTTTCAATAGGCGCTTTCACACCAAGTACTTTTCCCAGGAATAGTTCCCCGAACTTGCTATCTAGTAAATCACGTTCACACCGGCATAAGTCCCTGAGGGAGCCTCTGACGTCACTTCTTCTTCTTCTGCTTTGGGTTTACTGGCAGGCCGCAAACAACTTCACGGCGTATACTGCCACCTGAAGTCCCCGGCCGGAAGGCCCTGGAGTTGGGCACTGGCTTCTACTGAAGTAAATCGCCAGAAGCGCCGACACCTCCTCATCACTCCACTCCTGCTCTCTAGCAGGGACTAAAAAAGGGTGAAAAGGTTCGCAAAAAAGGTCCTAGTTCCAGATCTTTTTGGTGTAAACGTGAAATCCCAGGAACTATCGGAACTATTCCTGGGAAAAGTACTCCGGTGTGAAAGCGCCTATTGGGTCACAAAGCAGCTGTTTTTGAGGCTGATAATAGCTACATCTTAATACATCAGCAGTTGCTTTGAAATGCAGAATTGAAAGAGATTCTCCCCACCAGTGATAGTGTCTGCCACCCTCCTTGTTATATTATTTTGTCTGTAGTAATATATAAAACTCCTCATTGTTTGGATCATTATTTTAAGTTCATCAAACACGGTTCATTTCAATTACCCTGAGGTCCGCCCACACAGATGTTTTCACTTCTGGCTAATTACTCGTCTGGACTCTGTAGGCGTGTACATACTGAAATGATTGACACCCGCCTCACTTTCCTTACAATTACTGCTCTTTTTAATAATATAGCTATTTCACAGAAGACATACACCCTTTAGTAGGTCAACAAATACATTTAGGAAAGCACTCATGTGGAGAGAGCACAGATGTTGATAATAAATGAATGACAACCAGATTCATATTTTAGTATCCTGGTTGTGTGCTCACTGTCACACCGTCATGGCCACTTGACTAGAATGGTACCATCGTTAATATTATTGGTACCACCTGTGATTTTTACTAGGACAAGGCAAACAGCCAAGAGTGCGTGATTACTCTCTTATGGCTTTCTGTGGTTAGTTAGACATCTTTTAATGCACTTACGAACGCAATTGTTTTGTATGTTCTCAAGATATAGGTGGTTTGGAAGCCTTATTTACTTTGGAAACATATATAAAAGATCCATTGATGGAGCTTATTATTCAGCAACGCTGGGTTATAAACCATTGGCCTCCATTAGCAGTTATTTCTGTGTATCCAGTTCCTTGAATAACAGTTAAACAACTCTTTTGTAAAAATGTTTTGCAGTTGGTTAGTAGTGTCACAGATCTTAGTTGAACTTTTAATCTGAACATGGCATTACCATTTGAATATTAATAGTAATTTGGAAGTTCACAACAAGTGTCTTTCTGATTGAGTGTGGTAATGTGTTATAGTTGTTAATAGAGCTCTGTTGAACAGGCTGTCAGCCGGCTGGCCTCCAACTGGGAGGGGGGAACCAAGATCTGTAAGAAGGTCAAATCAAGCATTAGTACTTAAACATCTTGAGGCTACGAAGGCTCTCTAACTGTAATGTAATAGTTTTGAACTTAATACCACCAGTCTTAACAATGCAGTCTTGGCCTCAATGATTAAAAGTTATCATCCATAAAGAAACACAGTTGCGTTTTGAAAGCTGAAGCTTGGTAACGGCCCGTCCACACTACAGCTTCAAAAAAAACTTGGAGCTGGGCGTGTCTGAAGCTTGGGGATGTTTTGCGAGCACCGCGACCAACAACCTATCACATTAATCTCCCGCCCCGCTTGCTAGCTATGTTACCACTACGTAAACTGGATATAAAATCCCCAAACAGGTGAAAACCTACCCGTTTCACCCACTGTCTCTGCCACCTCCCTCCATGCCTGGTTCCTCCGGTTGTATCCCGGTAAGTTAATAGGGACTGGTCATAAAGAACCGGGTGATTTGCTACGGCGATAATTAGTTTCTCCTCCGTCTTTTTTTGAAATATAGAAATGAACGGCGGGATATCTCTCCCAGCTTAGACACGGTTTGATTGGCTAGGACTTGAGCTGTCAGATTTTCAGAAACGGGATTTGATTGGCTGGCGCTGGCTTCTCCCGCTTCTCCGGCGTCAGAAGTTGAACAATTTTCAACTTTTGAAGCCGGAGACGTCGGAGAAGTTCAGCCAAGCTACCCACAATTCAGTTCGGCGAAAAGCGAGGCAACGTGACGTCACCCCATTCAAAGTGAATGGGCGTTGGAAGCTTTTTTTGAAGCTGTAGTGTGGACGGGCCGTAACTCTTTTAAAATGCTATCATGGGCCCAATAATCCTAATCAAATAATGCAATCCCCAACAACAAGCACCACTCCACTCCAGTTAGTCAGGTACCATACCAAATATGCACAAATACAGCTGAGGAAAAAACAACAAATCTGAGCTGGGAATCTCACTTTAGTCCAAGTGGTGCGAGCGAGCCATCACACTTTGAACATAAACACACTGTGAGAGCATTGCAACCAATTTACAAAGCACCGAGGGAGCTGAATACTTCACATGACAACTGTCGACATCAGAGTGAGTAACGTGATGTTTTGATCTGTTTCTAGTTACGTTGTATGAACACATTATGTTGTTCCAATGGCCTGCTTGTAATTCATCTTAATTGATGTGAATGATGCAGGCTGTGTGTGTGTATGGGGGGGTAGGGGTAAGATGTTTATGTGATGGGCCAACACGTGACTGCAGCTGTAAGTAAGCTGCTTCTCTGTGGGGGGTTCTTGAAGTATTGTCTCCACTTCCAAGCTCCATATCTCTCCCGCTGCATGAATATCTTACTCTCCAACACACAACACGGCGCGCGCACGTCTTCCTGATATCTATGTATGTATTCCAATTCATGACACCGCTGCCTAATATTCATCTCATGCGCTGATGTTACTTGAGATGCGGTTGCCACGGTGAGCCTTTGTTATTCTTCTTATCTCTCGTCTATATGAGTCGCTGATCTGGAGAGGACTTGAGGCAGGAAGTGCCCGCCTCCTGTTCTCACCAAGAGCCTCTCTGTAGCTCATTTACATCTTCATCCAAGGAGTATTAATACAAACGAGATATGATCTTTTCTCACTGCATGCGTCAACCATCACATGTCAGATCTTTTTCTACAAGAGATGTTAGGAAAGTTCCATATTTTCTGCTGGTTTACGGAATTTGAGGCCATAAGAGTAGACACCACAAGGCCTACAGTAACGGTACGTCCACACAGCGGCTTTGGAAAAAGCTTGCCAGCGGGCGTGTCTGAAGCTCGACCAACAACCAATCACATGAATCTCCCGCCCCTGACACACAAGCAGCGGTTTGATTGGCTAGAGCTTGTACTGGCATATGATTTGATTGGCTGACGCTTCCACCGAAAGCTTCAGAAGATTCAAAAGTTGAACATTGCTCAACGTTTGAATCCTGAGATGCCTGGAAATCTCCGCTTTGCTTCCCACAATGCAGTTCGGCGAAAAGTGAACGAGTGAATGGGCAGAAGTGAAGATTTTTTTAACGCTGCTGTGTGGACGAACCGTAAGGATGATAGAAGCCTCAGATCGGCTGGATTAGTATGACATTCGAGGGTTAGAAAGCAATACAATGTTCTCAATTTGAAGCAGCAGTCAGTGCAGGTTGTCTTACACCATCACTATCACATTACAGCAGGCACGGGATTGGTTTTATATTATGAGCTTCTATAAAGAAATGATAAGATTTTAGAATTCACAAGCAAGGAATCACATTATGTCTTGTGTTGGCACTAAAAGAAAACATTGGGATTTGATGATGTTCTTTAAAGAAGTTACATGATTTATATTCCAGACATTACAAGCTATAATCTTTCAATCATCCAGTTCAGGATCTTTTATTGAAGTTGACAAAATATAATTTAAAGAGTCCTCTCCTGCTGATGTGCAGGTGTATATCAGTATGTAGTGTCTCTACTTTAAAGAGTCCTCTCC
>CALSBZ010036156.1:0-14050 GCA_943591055.1 Gobionotothen gibberifrons | reverse complement strand
ACTGTCCGGCTTAAAGATGGTGTTGTGCCAACAGTATTCAATTTCCCAGCTCATCTTCAAAGGGTATGTGTATCATTGGCCAACAAGAATTCAAGGTGTATAAGATTGATATATAAATATGTGATTAAATGTCACACTTTAGTTTTTCTTTCTGCAAGTTTAGGAATAAATAATGTGTTGTGTATTACAGCACATTTTAAACACTCAAAATGTCTTTAATTATGTTTATTTTAGCCGGAAGCAACAAGAAGCACAACCACTTCAAGAAGAGCGGAAGATGAACCTCAGCCTAATGTTGTGAGTATTCTGAATGTGGCCAAGACCAGAGAGATGGTCATTGATTTCAGGAGGGTGAGGACGTCTCCTCTACCCCTGTGGTCTCCTCTACCCCTGTGGTGCGTCCAAATCCAGGTTCTGGATTTGTTTACAAATCTAGAAACTAAATACAAAACTAGGACGATATGAAGATCTGATGTCAAAAATAATTGTGATGAATAACACAGAACTGGCCTGTCTGTGAGCTCATTTTATGTTGGTTTTGGTTCATTTTTATATATAAAATATAAATATATTTTAATTTTATAATTTATTTTAAATATTAACAATATAATAACATAAATGGAAATATATACACCGGCAAATATTTAATATAAATACCTTGCGTGTGTGTGTGTATAGCTATTGCTTTATCTGCTTAATGTTATTTTCATAAGAAAGTCCATGATTATAAGTATGCAGTATCATAACTACACCTTTGATGTTTATAAAAAACCAAACCGTTTGAAAATTGGTTGAAAATTGAGCAAGCTATGGTTATTTAAATAGTAAACCATAATGTTATGAATGAGAGCACTGCCTGTAGCAAGATGGCGGCCATGTGGCAACGTCGGTCTCCATTGGCCAGCAGCCAGCAGCGCGGGTGAGTCATCTCGTGTTTATATATATATATATCTATGATTAAAACCGCTCTACAGCCTGCAGTGCCCGGATAATCCACCAGAGGGCAGAAGACATGTATCACATTGCATACAATAGGTCTTTGAGGAACGTACTAGTCATTTAGATGACGTAAAGGTCTCAGAAACTCATGTATCAAATATGATACACTTGGCGTTATAGGGTGAAATTCAACATGAAAATAAAATGTATTTTAAGACAAAAGGTTTTCATTCACCTGAAATATACTTATTGTGCTTCAGCAGTTCACAGAGCATGGGCAACACATCCAAAAAGAAAAGACAAAGATAAGGCACTGAATTTGATGCTCTTATAATATTATCCATCTTTCCTGTATTACCCACATCTTACAGGCCTTTTCCACACAACACTCTGACATTTTACAGAAGGAAATACACATGAATAAATACTATAATTATTGATGAATGAAATGGTTAAGATCACTAACACATTTCTTTTTATCACAATATGACAACATGACTGCTACTTTTATCAATATGATATATTCATTTTGACTAAATACATTAAGGGTATGTGTGTAAGACATGGACAGAATTATTGTTTAAAACATTAGAACAGATATTTACATTATCAACAGAATGTGAAGATGTTACAGTGATTAGTTATGTTAAAGATTGAATGTATTGAATTGCTAGATACTGAAATTAGCATGCTAACCAACAACTGTAGCGGGGGTCTGACCCTGGGTAACTAACCTGACTTTTTTAGATATACAACTGACTGTATATCTAGATTGCATGGACCCAGTAGTAGAGGTGAAATGCTGCCCCCCATTTCTTTATAAAATATGGATAGGCAAAAACAATTGACTCGATAGCATCTGTATGTAAGGGAGGAAACTTATACAAAATGTACACCACCCCAAATTGATCATGTTGTTGATAGTGCTACAGGTGTGCTGCGAATACGATTAGACTCGGTTGCTCCTTTGAAAAAGAAGAAAATAAAACAACATAGACTAGCTCCATGGCATAATGCCGAAACCCGCAAAATAAAGCAAAAGTCGAGACAACTTGAAAGGATATGGCGTACCACTAAACTTGAAGAATCTCATTTAACTTGGCATATTACTCTCAATGAATATAAGAAAGCACTGCGTAAAGCGAGAGCAGCGTACTACTCTTCATTAAAGGAGGGGTAGGTAAGTTTGAGAAACAGCCTCGAGTGCACAAAAATTCAAAAGTACACAGCCGAAAAGAATCCGCCCTACTTCCTACAGAGCACCTCCTCCAACACACATGAACGCGCACAAGATCATGATAATGAATGTAAAACAAATGTATAACACAGTTATTGTCAGTGCTTATATTTTTGAAGCTAGCATGTTTGTTTTGTGAAAATATATTACAAATGTTACGTCTAGCTGAGGAGAGCAGGCTGCGGTAACCAAATCAAATCAAGTTTTATTTATATAGCACATTTATAAACGATTTTTGATCGAGCCAAAGTGCTGTACATATAATAAAAATAGCCTACAGTAGGGACACTTTACATTAAATACAACAGCACAGATTATTCAGAATATCAATATGAGAAAAACGACACCCTCTATCCTTAGAACGTAACGTTACATATCAGGCAAAAAAAAGGTTATCAATACTACACACCCCAAGTTGGTTTTGAATGTTTATTTGAAATATTTAGCGTATTCATCTATCATGTTTGTCGACGAACGAAATACAGTACCTAATTACCTAGCTACGCTAGACAGCGTCTGCTAAATGAGTAAATATAAATGCTATGCTACCTAGCGTTTGTTTGTTATTATCGGTGACACATTGGGACACACAGGGGCAACATACAGTTCAGCTATGCTGCATACAGACAATGTGTTGTGTGGCAATATGGAGCCCTAGGACAGGGTCACAGAGTGATTATTCCCAGTTGCTGTGTCTGGAAGATACGCGACCGGTACCCAGATCCACATATAAGCTCACAACAGTCCAAGAGAAAAAGAGTCGAGCATGGCGTCAGCTCCGGCCCGGTGTGCTCCATCGTTGAAAAGCAACTCCGATATTGACTCTGGTTTGACTTCTCCTAGTTCCCACTTTCTTTTTCTTCATAATTTGCTGCATTACAGTTCTTATTTTGCGACCTGTAGGTGATGTTGAAGCAAACTCTGCCATGGTGAACGCGTCCTCCTGCAGCGGCTCAGTCCTCCTGCAGCGGCTCAGGAGGACTGAGCCGCTGCAGGAGGACTGACCGAGGAGCTCACAGGAAACGCGCAATACAATGACGGCGCGCGCAAGTGCACGAGTGTGTGTGTGTGTGTGTGCACGAGATTGAAGGCTGACAGACAGGTCGGCCAACCAGTTATTTTAGCCGGCCCGGCTAAAATAATTGGTCGTAGTTTTTACAGTATTACGGCTTCCACAGATGATTTTTTTTTATGGATTTTTTTTCAAAGCACTTAGAATATGCATTGCTATCAGGATATTAAGAGCATTCCATGGAATATGACAAAAAGTGTATCTCGAGCCGGTTTCTCAAACTTACCTACCCCTCCTTTAATAGATGAGAATAAGAATAATGCAAGATTTCTTTTCAGCACTGTAGCCAGGCTGACAGAGAGCCACAGCTCTATTGAGCCTTCTATTCCCATAGCACTCAGTAGCAATGATTTTATGTGGTTTTTTAATGATACAATTGTTACTCTTAGATCAAAATTAATGACCTCTTGCCTTTGACCAGTATAGTGTTATCAACAGCTCCCGGAAACGTAAGTTCTAATATTACACTAGATACTAAATTAGAATGCTTTTCAGCCATAAACCTTGAACAATTTTATTAAATGATTCTTTCTTCTAAACCATCAACGTGTACAGACAGGACACTAAACACTAAAATACAACATCGTAAACAAAGTAGTAATTGAAATCCATATACAGTAGTCAGATATAGCAGGTGCAAACACCCACAGATGATTTCTCCAGCTTTTTTAAAATTAGTTTAAAATCCGTGATGGGTATAACTGGTCAGCTTAAGTTCCTGCTGAAGTGTGTTCCTGGTCGAGGGGGCAGAGTATGATGTGGCTTTTTTCCCAAGCACCGTGCGTACTGACGGGACGGACAGACTGATGTCATTTTGAGATCGTAGTTACATCATTATATACATATATACAGGGATTGTTGGAGCACCACCCAGTGGCGTGGTTGAAGGTTCGACTCTGCTCCGCGCCGATCGTTGATGAGTAGTCTTTTCAAGGAAAGGACTCGAACACCGAGGTATGAGATAAGCAATGAGCTGATTTAATGGTAAAAGCAACAGTACAGTACTCTGGACTCAAATTCTACTACCGTGTGATATACGTATCAGGACAGTCAGTAAGAAGAGAGTGCCGAGTATGAACATTTGGACAGCTTACATACAAATTCTGTGGGAGGAGTTGTGTCGGTTGCTCCTCCCTTCATATCCCTAATTGGTTGCTTCACTCCTGGGCGGGCCCTAGGCAATGAGTCAGCAACCGTAGACTCCTGGTTCGCGCCATCTCCTTACAGTGTGTGTGTGTGTGTGAGTGCCTGTGTCCCTATAGGGATGTTTCACTTCAAGTTGCACATAACAGGTATAGTTGATCAATGATTATTTCGTTGTACAACAATCAATAATAACGAGGAAAACATTACCCTTGCTCTCAAGCAGTCCTACAGCAATGCTTCCAAGTAGTAGAACTTTACAGAAACATACATAGGACTCTTTGACAGAACGCACACACATTTCCCTAAGCATGTTTAACGCACACACATTTTACCATGCAGCCTACCACCCAAATGTCACATGTTTATCTCTCTGAAAGCTATACTTGTATATGTTTAAACGTCATCGTCTCATGACATCCTTTAGGAGTGGTCAACTAAAAAAGGTTAACTGTTTCTATAGCCTAAGGCCTTCTCTGAACTTCCTCCAACCTCGATGTTAGCTCACTTAAAATGAATACATCTATTGATAGTTCAGAAAGACCATTGTCTCCCTAACTGTGTGTGACCCAATTCAGTAACACACATCCTATGGAATACCATGTGATCTCTAATAAATGTCAGAAATACGCTGCATTAAACGTTCTGCTATAACACTATAGCTGGAAACTGTGAACACAGGTTACTTTAGGCATGGGCGTCGCAGCCATTATATGAGGGTGGGACAAGTCCCCCCCACTTTTTCAAATGATTAGTTTAGACCCCCCCACTTTTACTATGTGGAAAGTCAGTGCATCGGTCTGTCCACTCGCCGCACTCTGTAGAGCGCTGTGTCAGTGCTTCACTATCAAATCCATTCCACTTGCTTATTGAGAGAATGCCCAAATCAATGAAACTCCGTGACATGTTTTCACTGCTACTTTGTACCAAGGCAGATTCTCACGCATGTTCAAGGAGTGCTGTCATAGTTGGACAGCTCAGATCTGTTGATCCATGTAGAGACGCAGTCAGTGTGTTTTAAGTTCTTTAACTTAGGTACTCTCTCTCAAAATGATAATGTGCATTATGTTTTAATTGTACTTCTTATCATTCAGAAGCTTTTTGTGTGTGTTTATGT
Source organism: Gobionotothen gibberifrons (assembly GCA_943591055.1). Classification (NCBI taxonomy): domain Eukaryota; kingdom Metazoa; phylum Chordata; class Actinopteri; order Perciformes; family Nototheniidae; genus Gobionotothen; species Gobionotothen gibberifrons. Next base: position 8,542 of record CALSBZ010036156.1, on the reverse strand, counting down.
TTTACTGAGTGCTTATAGGTAATTTCCATCCCAGTATTCAGTTAATTATTTATTGTCTGTGCACATTACATAGACTAGCTAATATTCCACAGCTTGGGACTTTGAGTCTTCAAAATGTCCAATGTCACAGACTGGGACTTACTTTAGAGTCAGTTGTATTTACATTCAGTATGACTTGTTAAGATTCAATGTGAAAGAGTATACTGCTCAATAAACAATGATCACTTCACCACCTCTCTTGACATGTAGGCGCTTGAGAGTGAGTCAGAGGCAGAATACAGGGACAGTGGAGAGAGGTCCATGGCTGAGCTGAGTGATGAAAGGGAAATGACAGTTTAGAGTAAATTGTGATGTGGACTCTCATCCCAGAGAGGAAATCAGAGGGGATATTGAACAGGAAACATTTCAGTCAAGGGGCATCATGTGACCAGTATAGACAGAAGAGCAACATTTATTTGAACATTTAAGTCAATGATATATCTGTATGGAGTCAGATCAGTCTCAATATTAATAAATGCTCACAGAAGGATTCACAAATGTATTTTGCGATTTATATATAAATGACTCTCCACAACAATATCTCTCAATGCACTCACAAATATTTATTGTTCTATATAAATGTACAAAAAATGGGCATTTAAACTGCTTTTTATTAATTCAAAGACGGCTCTGAATTAATAATCAAATATGTTTCCTTTCTTTACTACTGGATGAAATTACAAAATGTACCCATCATTTTCCTCATGCTAGTATACTATAGCCACATAAAAGTATCAAACCACCTGTTAAAATGCACCAGAATACAGGAAATATATTTAATTTTTTTTGGGGGAGGACCCCCACATCCTCCGTTAAAAATGTCCCCCCCACATTCAGGATGCTTCCTACACCCATGACTTTAGGATGCAAACTCATCAGGTATGAAAAAGGTGACAAGGATCCGAGCCCCCCGACCCCACGGAATATCGGCTTTAAAATTAGGAATAACAGAGGATCTTAGCAGTCAGAACAACTAAAGTAGCAGTGTTAATAATAACAGAAACGCCAAAGAGTCACATCTAATAGAAATATATAAAAGCATTTATTTTAATTGTGTAGCAGTCAGTTTATAATTTTGGCAGCACTGTTGAGCATTTTGAAAATGTATTTTCATGCCTCTGTGCTTTCTATCTTTATAGCCACTGGTGTAAAGTAACTATTATATCTGCTCTCTGATAACACATAGCGTTGCAAGCAGCTATTGTCTGAGATCGCATGATGTAGTCTTGTTAGATGTGCCAAGAGCAAGGACTGTCTTAGGTAAGACAGCTTGTATGTGCGCAGCTCCACTTGGTTGGAACAATCTTCAGCAATAATTGAAACTGAGCAATCTCATTCCTCTGAATGTTTTTAAAGCTAGGCTAAATGAAATGCTCGTTGATACTATGGGCACTTGTAAATGTCTATAACTATGTAAATGTATCCTGTAAATATAATGTCTGATGTCCTTTATTGTTTTATGTTTCATGTGGAACCATGCTGCAGGTCTCCCTTGAAAAAGAGATATATGATCTCAATGGGACCAATCTGGTTAAATAAAGGTTTGAAATTAAATGAACTAAGTTCATAAATTTTTGAGATACTTGTACTTTATTCAAGTATTTCAATGTTTTGCTACTTTGTTCTTCTCCTCTACAGTTCAGAGGTAAATGGTGTACTTTTACTCCACTACATGTATTTAATACCTTCAGTTACTTCACAGATCTGGATGAATGATGTGAAATATAATCAAGTGTTAAATCAGACTTTAGTTCCACCTGGAGTAAATTCATAAGCTACCCTGCAGTATACAAAGTCATTCAAACTAGCTGCACCTTCACCAGCTTTGAGAACACTTTAATGATCAATCATTATAAAACATATCATAGATATTATTCTGAAATGGACCAATCTGCACAATGACTACTTTTACTGTCGCTACTTTCACTATATTTTGATGATAATACTTTTCTACTTTTACTTGAGGAACATTTTGAATGCAGTACTTTTACTGTAACAGAGTATTCCTACACTCTGGTACTTTTAGTACAAGACCTGAGTACTTCTACTATTACTCAAGAACAAGATCTGAGTACTTCTACTTTTACTGTCACTACTTTAACTATGTGTTGATGATAATACTTTTGTACTTTTATTTGAGAAACATTTTGATTGCAGGATTGTTCCTACATTCTGGTAGGCCTACTTCTACTTGTACTCAAGTACAAGACCTAAGTACTTCTACTTTGACTCAAGTACAAGATTTGAGTACTTCTACTTTTACTCAAGTACTAGATCTGAGTCCTTCTACTCAAGTGCAAGACCTGAGTAGCTACTTCTACTTTTACTCAAGTACAATATCTGAGTACTTCTATTTTTACTCAAGTACAAGACCTAAGTACTTCTACTTTTACTCAAGTACTAGATCTGAGTACTTCTACTTTTACTCAAGTACAATATCTGCAGGATTGTTCCTACATTCTGGTACTTCTACTTGTACTCAAGTACAAGATCTGAGTACTTCTACTTTTACTCAAGTACAAGATCTATACTTATTCCACCTCCGTTTATAGCCTATGAAAAAAACTATTAGAAAACGAAGGCTAAAGCTAACGTTAGCAGATAGAGACAATGTATGCTAGTTAGCTAGCTCAACGATAATATTGTGACAGAAACACTTTTCAGTGCACATCACGCTCTGCCGCTCCGACAGGGAGCTCTGCTCTGAACACCTGAACGGCCCGTTCTAACAGCTGTTCACCAGCGGTCAAGTCTGTGCCACAGTGACTCCAGACCACACAGTTAATATTGTAGCGACCCTGATAGGATGCTGAGGGTGTCACTCAGGCAGAGAAACGGGGGATGCCTATCACAGGGCTGCACCGTGATGCTGGTTGAGGTGCGGTCCTGTGGTTGGTGGAGCAGACGGGGGAGGGCGGGGAGTGGTGACGTACTCTCTGATATACTTAGGGGCTGGATGGGGAGTTAGGGTTAGTGTGAGGTTGAACCCATAAGCTGTACATGAACCTGTGATCATCTGAGAATAAGAGAAGTTATTAAAGCCTGATAACTTGAAGCCTGTTTCCGACTCACTTCGTGAACGTTACATTGGTGTCAGAAGTGACCTTTCGAACGGAGGACGTCTATCCTGACGAGGGTTCGTAACTGCGTCACGGAGCTAGCCGTTAAGCTAGCGGAGATGGAAAAGTTCACCAAGATGGGAGTGAAGCAGGAGAATAGTGACGGAGAGGAAGACGGAGCATGCGGGTGGTCGAAGGGCATGAAGGGAGAGTTCAGGAGTGCACGGGAGGCGAGAGAGCGTCTGAGAGAGTCGACGGTGAAGATGGCTAGAGACGCGGGAATGTCGCCATCTTCGGCTGCGTTTCGCGCCAATTCGAAGCTGGATGTAAACAACAATGGCGGCGCCCAGCATCCAGCAGCAGAAGCTGCGTCCGTGAAGACACCCAAGTTCTCGGGTAAGGCAGACTGGGAGGCTTTTCATGCCCAATTTGAACTGCTGGCACATGCCAGGGGGTGGACAATAGAGACTAAAGCACTCCAGCTAGCTTTGTGCCTCACAGATGAGGCTCTTTCATGTCTGCTACTCCTTAGCCCGGAGGACCGACACAGTTATGTAGCGTTAGCGGAGGCTTTGAAGAGGCGGTTTGGACAGTGTTTCCCGCCAGAGCTGCTCCGTAATGAACTGAGTAACCGCTGTAGGAAGGCGGGAGAGACGCTGCGGGTGTTGGCTAACGACGTGGAGAGCCTGACGCGGCGGGCGTATGCACACATGCCGCCCGGAGTGCAGAGTGAGCTGGCACGGGACCAGTTCATCAGGGCTCTTCTCCCTGCGGACTTGAGAGTCGAGGTGCAGCTGCAGCACCCACGGTCATTGCAGGCAGCCTTGGAGATGGCTGTGGAGAGAGAGAGCGTGTGGAGTGTAGCAGCGAGGAACGACGGAGGGCCGGCCGCAGCGGCTGTGAGGAGCTGCAGAGAGGAAGAGAAGCCAGTATGGGTTACCGAGATGACGGAACTGATAAGGGCTGTGTCTCTTCAGCCAACGCGCAGACCAGGTACCAGGGTCTGCTGGGGGTGTGGTCAGCCAGGACATTTGGCCAGAGACTGCCCCAGGGCACAGCGGTCCCAGGGAAACGACGACGGGTCCCAGAAACCCCCCACCCAGACCACAGTTCTGTTGGCACCAACGCAGACTCTACGCCTTCCTGAAGAAGATGACAGCCCAGGCTTGGAGCCTGTCGTCGCGGTGGGTCGTGCTGGTGGTGGGGACTCGTGTTACGTCCCTGTCTCTGTGGAAGGGGTGCCCTGCACCGCGCTGGTGGACACAGGGTCTACCGTAACCCTGGTGAGAGCGGATGTGTTGCCCAGTGGGACTATGTTAGAGCCGACAACGGTGCGTCTGCGCACAGTCACAGGAGAGCTAGCGCCTATGAAAGGAAGAGGCATGTTGACTGTGTCGGCGGGGGGAGTTGAGGTGCAGCACCCCGTGTGGATAGCGGATGTACAGGACCCGTGTATTTTGGGTCTGGACTTTTTGAGGGCGGCTGGCTGTCACCTGGATCTTCAAGCAGGCACCGTGAGTTTCCATGGGGGGCCTGTGATCACTATGACCCGTACCCACAACTATGCTGCACCTGCGCAGGGACCAGGCTGGATTGAGGCTCCAGTCTCGTCGGAGGCGCGGGTGGAGGTACCCCCTACACACACCGTGAGTACCCTGGGAACAGAGGAAAACCCCCCCTTTGGTCCCGTACTCCTGGTGACGGCCGCTCAGGACAGTTCCACACCGTTCTCCTCCGTCCTGGGCCAACCATGCCCGGCCCCCTCTCAGTTACCCCGAGCGGGCGTGGAAGAGGCTCGGCCTGCAGTATTGGAAGTGTGGAGGAAGAACTGTGGCGGCCTGAATCCCGAACAGCAAGAGCAATTGTGGCAGCTGCTGCTAGAGTTCCAGGGCAGTTTCGCCATGAATGAGGAGGAGGTGGGCCGAACGCATCTGGTGGAGCACGAGATCGATACAGGGGACTCACGTCCAATCAAGTGTCGCCCACGGCGGCTTCCCCTGGCTCGTCAGCAGGCCTGCGATGAGGCCGTACAGAGCATGCTGCAGGCAGACATCATCGAGCCCTCCGACTCGGTAGTCATGGTCCCGAAGAAGACAGGGGGCTGGCGGCTGTGTTTAGACTACAGACCGGTGAACGGGGTCACCAAGAAAGACTCATACCCTCTCCCCCGCATCGATGAGTCCCTAGACCTGGTCGCAGGGTCGTCATGGTTCTCTTCCTTGGACCTCCGCAGTGGGTATTACCAAGTTCCCCTGGCCCCAGAGGCCAGATCAAAAACGGCCTTCTGCACCGGCCGGGGACTGTGGCAGTTCAAGGTCCTCAGTTTCGGGCTTTGTAATGCCCCGGCCACCTTCGTGCGGTTGATGGACAGGGTGCTGTCTGGGATTCCCCGCCAGCAGTGCTTGGTGTACCTGGACGACATCCTGGTGCATGGCAGCTCGTTTGCGGCGGCCCTGGGATCCCTAAGAGTGGTGCTGGAAAGGATCAGAGCCGCGGGTCTGAAGCTACATCCAGATAAGTGTCATTTCATGCAGAGAGAGGTCACTTTCCTGGGTCACAAAGTGGGGGGTGAGGGCATCGGCACCCTGCAAGAGAAAGTGCAGGCGGTAGCAGGCTGGCCAAATCCTCGCAACCAGAAACAGCTGAAGAGTTTCCTGGGCCTGGCCTCGTACTACAGGAAGTTTGTACGGGGCTTTGCTTGCACTGCCGCACCCCTGTTCCAGCTGCTGCAGAAGGACAGAGAGTTCCTGTGGTCTGAGCAATGTCAAGCAGCCTTTGACAGCCTCCGGCGTGCCCTGAGTGAGTCCCCGGTTCTCGCCCGGGCCAACCCCAGTCTGCCGTTCACCCTGGACACCGACGCTAGCGGCGTGGGTGTAGGCGGAGTGCTCTCCCAGACTACATTAGAAGGAGAGCGGGTGGTGGCCTACTTCAGCCGGGCGTTCAACAAAGCCGAGCGACGTTACTGCGTCACTCGCAGGGAACTTTTGGCAGTGGTGCTGTCCATCAGACATTTTAAGTACTACCTGTGTGGACAGGCGTTCAAGGTGAGGACTGATCACTCTGCCTTACAGTGGCTCATGACGTTCAAAGAGCCAGAAGGGCAGGTCGCCAGGTGGCTACAGATGAAGCACTTAATTTCGGACAGTTTGAAACGCAAGGGCAGTGATTGGTAAGTGGTCTGCCCTCGCTCAAGGGAAAGCCTCCAGCTTGACTTGAGACCGCCCCCGTTATAAATACATGTAATTATAATGAGGCCAGCTGCAATGGATCATTGAAAACCTGAAATTGAAAATCTGGCAACGCCCTCTTGGAAAATAGTGGGAGGGCTTGACCTTCCTCAAAACTGGTCGTAGGCAGGAACAGGTAAGCTGGAGTCCGAAATTAAGTGCTTCATCTGTAGAAGAGCTTCAATCGTTCGACTTCAGGGTGGAGCACCGGGCGGGGGTGCGCCACACAAATGCAGACGCCCTCTCCCGCCGCCCGTGTGCCGCCGGCGGATGCCACTACTGCGAGAAGAGAGAGACTCGGGAAAAGGAGCTGCTGGAGGAGGACGCCGTCTGTGCGGCAGCGCGTCAAGTGGAAGAGGTTATCTGCCTGGAGCTCCAGGCAGTGGACGTGGCAGAGTGGAAGCAACAGCAAGAGCTGGACGCCGTTCTACAGCCGGTACTGCAGTGGGTCGAGTCGCAGCAGCGGCCACCGTGGGAGGAAGTGGCAGTGCTCTCCAAAGCAACTAAGGGGCTGTGGTCTCAGTTCGAGACCCTACGTCTGTGCCGGGGCGTACTACAGCGGGCGTGGAAGGAGCCAGCAACAGGGGAGAAGAGGTGGCAAGTGGTGGTCCCGAGGGGTCTACAAGAGGCCGTACTCAAGGCCATGCATGGAACGACCGGCTCGGGGCACTTTGGCGTCACTAAGACTCTCCGGCGCCTTCGACAGGGCTGCTACTGGGGACGGTGCCGGAGGGATGTCGAAGACTTCTCCCGCCGCTGTGACCCGTGTATGGCTCGGAAGGGCCCCCCTGGTCGTTCCCATGCTCCGCTGCAACAGTTCCCTGTGGGAGCCCCGATGGAGAGAGTAGCGGTGGATGTGGTGGGACCTCTACCCTTGTCAAACAGGGGTAACCGCTACGTGCTCACGGCCATAGACTACTTCACAAAATGGCCAGAAGCGTATGCCCTTCCTGATCAGGAAGCAGAGACAGTCACAGATGCCCTGGTGGCCGGCATGTTCAGCCGGTTTGGAGTGCCGGAGACCCTGCACAGTGACCAGGGGAGAAACTTCGAGTCCCGGGTGTTCGCCTCCATGTGCACACAACTGGGCATGCACAAAACACGCACCTCCCCCCTGCGTCCTCAGAGCGACGGACTAGTCGAGAGATTCCATCGCACCATGGGGCAGCAGCTTGCCATCCTCACATCTCAACACCAGCGCGACTGGGACAAACACCTGCCCCTGGTACTCATGGCATGCCGCTCGGCAGTCCAGGAGTCCTCAGCCTGTTCTCCTGCTCTCCTCATGTTGGGGAGAGAGCTTCGAACCCCGGCTGTTCTGGCGTTTGGTCAGCCACCAGATTCCCTGGACACGCCTCCCGGGCCCGAGTACGCCAGGAGACTTCAGGACCGCCTTGATTCTGCTCACGCCTTCGCCCGAAATCAGCAGAAAAGGGGGGTGAGGCAGAAGCGGAACTATGACACCAGAACAAGAGGGCAGCATTTCCGGGCCGGGGATCTGGTCTGGGTCTACAGCCCGCAACGGAAGAAAGGCCGGTGCCCTAAGCTGGACAGCCAGTGGGTGGGTCCCTGCAGAGTACTGGAGAGGGTGGGGGAAGTGGTCTACAGGGTGCAGCTGCCACCAAAGGGGAGAAAAGTTGTGCTACACAGAGACAGGTTGGCTCCGTACCGAGGAGTAGCTTCTCCACAGGCCCCAGGAACACCAGGGCCCACAGCCGCCCCCTCGACACCCCCACTCAGGTCCCCCGGCGAGCAGAGCCGAGAAGGCCCCCCATCAGGGACCGAGAGTCCCTCTGTTTTCTGTCCCCTTTCCCCGCCTGGGCCAGAGCCGACATCCCCTGTCCCCCTGTCCCCAGCCCCCCGGCCGAGAAGGCAGACACGACCCCCATCAGGGACGGAGAGTCCCTCTGTTTTCTTCCCCCTTTCCCCGCCTGGGCCAGAGCCGACATCCCCTGTCCCCCTGTCCCCAGCCCCCCTGCCGAGAAGGCAGACACGACCCCCGAGTCGTTTCAGAGACTTTGTGTGGTAGAAATGTTTATAGTGAGACCTTTCAGTTCTGTAGAGGGTAAGAATGCGCCCTGGTCTCACTGGAAGGGATGGTAGTCCACCCAGACCTTCCTAGTCAGAGTTCAATGTGTAGTTGAAATGTTGTGAGTTGAGAGATTTTTTTTACTACTATTTTTACGTACTCCTCTGTGTTCCTCGTGGGCGAGGAAT
>CALSBZ010036154.1:0-23251 GCA_943591055.1 Gobionotothen gibberifrons | reverse complement strand
AGAAGAAGAAGAAGAAGAAGAAGAAGAAGAAGAAGAAGAAGAAGAAGAGCAGCAGCAGCTAGCATGGACGCTGTGTCGCAGCGAGTGTTGGAGCACCTGACGGAGGTGGAGGAGGCCGCGGAGGAGGTGCTCAGCTCCAAGCAGCAGGTAACTGAGAGCAGACACGCAGGACCCGGATGTTAGCCCTGTCTGTGGTCCACAGGGCGCTTTTCTTCAGCCACATGTACGGTGTGATCCTGCCTGGGTCCGATCACAGATCACAGGTTAGATGGAGAACATGGAACAGGTGGAGAAATTACTTTACTTGGAAGCTTCAATTCGGCTTGACACTTGATTTGACTGCATTTTATAGGAACTGTCTCTTATAAATCCAGAGGTGGAAAAAGTCCTCAGATCTTGTATTTGAGTTAAAGTAGAAGTACCAGAGTGTAGGAATACTCTGTTACAGTAAAAGTCCTGCATTCAAAATGTTACTCAAGTAAAAATAGAAAAGTATTATCATCAACATAGTTAAAGTAGCAAAAGTAAAAGTAGTCATTGTGCAGATTGGTCCATTTAAGAATAATATATGATATGTTTTATAATTATTTTTGCATTAAAGTGTTATCAGAGCTGGTTTAGGGAGCGCTTGATTTGATAATCAGCACGCAGGGATCACGGACCTTACAGCGATATTGGCATCGCTGGACCCATGGCAATATTACAGCAGTTTCACTGTTAAATGTTTATTTTACACTAAATGTGTGTGTAACTATTAAGCTCCACATGACCAGAGGAAGTTTCTAACTTGATGTTACAGGTGGTGGAGCTGGACAGCAGGAGGAACAGGAACAGAGAGGCTCTGAGCGCGCTGAGGACAGAGGACACGGGTGAGACATCTGGGCTCAAACATTCATGATGTTAGGGAGGTCGTATACAAAAACTCACTGTGGATATGAGTATCGATGTTGAATCAAAACTGATGTCATTTGCAGAGAAAGTGAAGGTTTGCTTTGGAAACATGTTCATCAAACTTCCCAAACTGAAGACTAGAGAGATGATTCAGAAAGGTAAGAAAAAGGGAGTTTGGAAATCAAAATTGACCAGATAGTGAATATCATGTATTTGAATATAAATATATCTGCGGTGCACATATTGTGGATACATAACTTCATCCTGAACAGTTTGTTTGTCACCTGTAGACCAAGAGCAGCTGGACAAGGAGATAAATGAGCTTCGTAAAGGACTGAAAGCTAAAGTCAACCGTTTGAATGAGCTGCAAGGTACCTGCACCCCCTCTGGCCCTGTGACTCTTTTACAGAATACACTTTCTCACTTAATGCTGAGAGGATACTTAAGAACATATCTAGGATTAAAAGACTAATGTCACAACAGGATTTGGAAAAACTTGTCCTTGCTTTTATCTTCAGTAGACTCTACTTGACCGTGATTTAATTTGTAATTGTAATACACGTTTCAAAATGATGCCGAAGTAACAACATACTGATAACGGTTAGTACAAACCATTAATTAATGCTTTGACAAGTCTGCAGACAGATGGCAGGCGAAAATCCTTTTTAAAATGCGTGTTTTCTAAATGGCTAATGCAATATATGCTCCGACCGTCCACACTCACAACAACGGCCTGACATAACTAAACCAGCGACTGTATTCTCCATGACACAGACAGTCTGTGGTTTGTACTTGTTTAACTTTTAGCTAGTTTCTGAACAGATATGAGGAGCTGTGAGCTCTGAGGGCTAACGGCTGATGTTGTTTTTCTGTGGTTCTCATTGAAGATGACGTCACGGCTCCGCCTACACTGCGTTACTATAGTTACTGCCCCAGCTACTAAACTGTAATGGAAACGCAGCATAAAGTGAGCCTGGCCTAACAAGGCCTAACGAGGCCTAGCCATACCGAGCGAGGCTCTGTAGTGGAAATGCGCCATAACACTAAGAAAGTGGATCACATCACTCCTCCAGTTCTGAAGTATTTACACTGGCTTCCAGTCTAGCAAATAATTGATTTTAAAGTACTGGTTTTTAAAGCACTGAGTGGTTTAGGACCAAATTATATTAACGATCTCCTGCAGAAGTATGCAGGAGATCGGATGGTAAAAAACAGCAATAGTACTTTACCACCCAGGAGTCTCAGGTCTGCTGGGACGGGTCTGCTCTCTGTTACAAGAGTAAGAACTAAACATGGAGAAGCAGCGTTTAATTGTTATGCCCCGACCATCTGGACAAACTCCCTGAATCCTGCAGGTCCGCTGCAACTGTTAAAGGTCCCATGACATGCTTTTCCGGTTATTACCCGTCCCCTTGTGTGTTTATGAAGGTTTTTCTGCATGTAAACGGTCTGCAGAGTCACAAACCCTCAAAGTAGAGTAAAACTCTAACACAGAAAATACCTGTCTGTGCTGCCCCAGAACGCCTCGTTGGACATTTCTCTTTATCCATTTTGTATGGAGTATGGTAACGTAACCATGCCCAATGACCAATCCGTGGACCTACACACACACACACACACACACACACACACACACACACACACACACACGAGGCTTGTTTGAGACAAGCGAGACCTGCGCAGTTGCGATCAATGTCTTGCTAGTGCGTTGCATGATGGTTAGTCATTTTGTCCGACTTGCTCTGGAGGCTCGCCTACATGAGACGTTGAAATCTCGCGGGACAAAGACGCCCGCAGACTTGAGAGCGAGGCGCGGCGCAGTTTCTCTCCACGGGCTGCGGAAGCGAAATGCTTGATGGGAAACGTCTCGCTGGTATCTCGAGCTGAGCGCTCATTGGTGGTTTTTACCACATGCTGGTGATGAAACTCTCCAATTGGCTCGGCAAAAGTTTGTTGTTTTGTGTCAGTTTTACGTCGCCACTTCCATTCCCATTTTTCATCATTGTTCCACAATGTTTATCATCATGAAATTAATATCTATATATTTTATACTATACTTGCACTGCTTACCGTTTTCATACTTTATATATCTTAGCATATTCATACACACTGTTCATACTGCTCACAGGCTGCTGTGTATATCTAGTGTATTCATACCCCTCACTGTTTATTCATCATTTAATTCATTCTATCTTTTATTCTGTAGATTGTGTACATTACTTTTCACTTTACTGCTTGTTGCACTCCTGGTTAGAAGCTAAACTGCATTTCGTTGTCTCAGTACCTGTAATATGTGCAATAACAAAAAAGTAGAATCTAATCTTGAGCAGGAACAAATGTATTTACTTAGTTAGTACATATCTGACATTAACGATTAAACACATTTGTGCATTCTTTATAAATGCAAACCGAGTCAAGCCGACTCCGGAGGTGGCGGTATGCACCTTAAAGTTGTTTGCAATCCGCCAAAAAACCGAGAGAAGAAGAAGACGAAGCCGACTCTGAGCTGTCCGCCATCAGGCGAGCTTTTTGAGACCTCCCACGGCTGCGATCGGCTTTTCTTGTCTACTTTCGAGGCGAGCCGCAACGCGTCTCAAACAAGCCTACTCACTCAGCCTTATCTTTTCTCAGCTGCGGCTCCGTGTGTTTCTCAGCCTGAACTCAGGCTGAGAAATACGGTGTGTTGGATGATGTATGATTCATGATGTGTGTCTTTTGTTTGTTTGTAGGGAAACCTGAGCTGCGGGGCTACAGTCTTTCTCCTCTGTCCACTGAGGAAATCAAAGCTATTAACAGCCTCTTCAAGAGATGACTTTAAATCTCCTTACGACTGGACATTTGTTGGAACAGAAGCCACCTGGATGATTGACAACCCATATGTTACCCTTATCAGCTGCCTGACATTTTCATTTTCAAATATTGTGTTGCGGTCTAAACCCTACAAAAGAGTTCAGACAGAAAGTTTAGGTATTTCCCCTTTTTGTGGAAAATCAGCTGAGTGCTGGAAGAACATTGTGTGTGTGAACACAGTGATGTTGTGTTGTCTGCTGTGATTAAATTGACAGGGCTTTTATGTTGGCTGTGACTGTGCAGTAGTACCTGGTGCTGTAGAGCAGATAGTGTTGTTTCAAATTGTCACTTAAAGGTGGGGTAGGTAATTTTGGAGAAACCAGCTCGAGTGCGCTAGAATTTGAAAATACACAGCCGGAACAAAATCTGCCACTTCCTTACAGAGCCCCTCCTCCAACACACACGATCGCGCACATGACCAATGAGGGGACGAGATAAGTTTGTGCACAGATGGAAGGCTGACAGGCAGGTAGGCCATCCAGTAATTTTAGCCGGGCTGGCTAAAATGATTGGCTTCCACAGATGAACATTGTTTTTATGGATTTTTTGTCAAAGCACTTCAGATATTCATTGCTATCGGGATGTTAAGAGCATTCCATGGAATATAACAAAAAGTGTATCTCGAGCCGGTTTCTCAAACTTACCTACCCCACCTTTAACATATAATTTCATGCCATATGTTTAAGGAAAACATTTGAACCTCGTGTTCTAGTTCCATCACTCAAGTCACATATGATAACATTGTATTCTCCACGAACATGCAAACATCCAAATCATGCCAAATATGATGAAAAGGAAATAAACCACACACACACTGCGCAAAGGCATGACAGGGGGGGGTGTGAGACCAGGAGGAAAAATGGTTCTTATAAAAAAATAAAATCATAATTTGAAAAAGTATTGATTGGAAAATAATATGATACAGTACTATTACGTCTGGGTCTCTGTGTTTCATTGAAGTGTGTGTGTGTGTGTGTGTGTGTGTGTGTGTGTGTGTGTGTGTGTGTGTGTGTGTGTGTGTGTGTGTGTGTGTGTGTGTGTGTGTGTGTGTGTGTGTGGCCATTTTGTGGCGCTAACGGATATAAAGAGTTTTTTTCAACAACAAAGTGGATGAGAGTCCTCTCCTGGCAGACTGAGAGACTCAGTGAACTAAAGGACTCTCACAGTGTTATCTCAGTGGGTCTCAAACGTTTTGGTCACCATTAATGTAAACAATTATTTCCGAGGCACACGTTTATATGATCTTTATAGTTATAAGAGTATAAATGAAAAACAGGTATGAAATACTATATGACAGTAAAAAAAGAATAAAGTTTAAAAGGGTGATTTGTAAAATATCCATAAAGAAAAAGTAAATCTGTTTACAGTTCTGTTTCATATGGGTGTTGAGAGGTGTATCCATAGATCTCTTTTTTTTGCTCTCAAAGTGCACCAGATTGATGCTTTTAACTTCAATATTTAAAAATAAATCTTCCCGGGGGAACACGCCCCCGGACCCCCCTATGTGAGGTCCACACACCACCTATAAAAATAGCACTTTACCCCTGCTTACACCTATATGCCTTGAGCCTTCATTGTAACTGTCACATTGTGTATTTGCGTGGGGATTGTTGCAGTAGTAAATTCCACTGTAGCACCCGGTACATTAATGGGAAACCTTAAATGTTTGAGCACCCTCTATGAAACGTCAAGCTACCCCGCAGCACCCCAAAATAAATATCTGGCGCCGCCACTGAGCCTGACTATTTGTGTTGGGGGGGGCCCCGACTTGTTTTTTTCTCCAAAGGGGGGGCCCTGACAGAAAAAGTTTGGGAACCCCTGATCTACAACTTTAAAAGTACTTTAAATAAAATCTGAATTATTTGGAATCCTGTCCACATTTCAGCAGTTTCTCCTACTACAAATTTCACATGTTAAAATACACATAGTACACTTAGAGGCAACCTGTAAAATATGTTTTATTATTTGTCTCTTCCAACTCAGTTTGTTGAAGCTGTTTGCCTTATTTACAACCTGTCTCACTGACTGCTCATGTTTCTGTGCAATTGGACCTATTAGGTTATTCCAACACCATAACCAGAAACCAAAGCTATGAAGATGAAACTTCAGGCATAGTAAACTTTAGGTTCCCTTCACACAATGTTTAGCAACTGCCTACATGCATGTTGCTCTGTGGCGGACAGGAGACTGTCCTCCATTGGTTTGAGTGACAGCCTTGTGTGGTTCTGTGGCCACAAGATGGCAGCACAGTACTGGATTCAGAGGCCGCCCGCAGCCTTGTAGTGTTCAGTGGGTGTTTCTCAATGTCGAGTAAATATAACCTATCTACGAATTAGATCAAATGTAAAAGTCAGCCGAATTAGTGTTGATACTGCAAGGAGACGTATTGTGTGAAGAGAAATTGAAGATGTTGTTTAATTGTTGATATATTTATTATCCACGTCAAGTATTCAGTTTCGGCGGCATTGCTTCCAGTTTTTCCAAAGGTCTTCTCATCAGGGCTCTATAAATAAAGAACTACGGCAGATATGTAATATGTAATGCAGCCGAACCGTGTATTACGATGCCGTTATGTGATGACTTTCAAAGAGAAACTCAAGAACACTTAAGAATTAAGTATTATTTGATAATTCTTTAATGTTTTTCCGATTTCATATCATATAAACACCAAATCCCAACATGCATTGCGGCTAAAACATCCAATCAGCGATCTTAAACCATAGCTGAGGACCTTGCGTAATCCCTCGTCTGTTTCCGGAAATCTTTATTTTGAAATTCATTTCCTGACGGACGGTACCATAGATATATATATATATCTATGGTCGGTACCATATCGGCTCGGGGTGTCACTACCATGGATGTATAATAAGAACTGGATACAGTGTGGGAGGCGGGGCCTCATTCATTCCTATGAGAGTTGCTCATAGAGAGGCGAAGTCCCTCCCCTTCCGAGGGAGCTCATGGGACCCCGGAAGCGGAAAAATATACATTGAAGTCAATGGAGAAAATGGAGAGGAAAAGGTTATCTTTTGATCCCGTTTGAATTGTGCCACGAATGACACATATGATGTTTGTCAATCTTAAACAATAATTTCCATGTCAAAAAAGTCACAGTTTGTCGTAAAACTGTTGAAATATAAGACTATGAAAAATACGCAACTAGAAAGACTACAAATCCCAGAGTCGCGTAACTGATGTCACCATTGTTTTCCTCCACTAAGAGATATCTAATATCAGCGCGATATATCATCGATCTATATGGCGCTGGCTAAGATAAGATAACTTTAACAAGATGCCTGTGTGCTTAGTACCAGGTTGTTATCATACCAGCAATGGGTCTTGCTCGTTCTTTCGCTTCCCGTCTGATGAAAGGAACAGGAGTGGCTGGATCAAGTTAGCTACCTAGCTAGTAGCTAGCACGTTAGTTAGCATTACAGCCTTGTCATTTTTATTAGCCTTAACAATAAGTAACACAACATGTTAAACAGTAAGAGTAGTAGTCATATTTCGTGTACTTTGAAGAGTACTGTCACACCTGTGTGATCATTCTATAATACACACTTAAGCCCGGGGGAGAAATGCTAACGCTAGCTATAGCGTCTACGATATTTTCTACTTCACGCTATCTGCACAAATGGTTGACATTAAACATTAAAAAGACCAGGCAGTTCAGAGAGAATCAGAGGAAGGAAGGCAGGCAGCTTTGCATGACATTCTTCTGGACGTGTTTCATTGTGGTGATAGTGAGGGTAGTCAATCCTTTTGTTGACAAGACAGTAGTGTCGTCCATCTTGGTGACGTGTCTAGCACACGTCACCAAGATGGACGACACTACTGTCCGGAGATGTAGTTCACTGAGCAGTTTCACACAAAAAAATGTGTAACTTCACAGTTTTACGACACATTTGAATTTTTTTGACTTGCAAAATGTTCTTTTACATTGACAAACATCATATGTGTAATTCGTGGCACAATTCAAACGGGATCAAAAGATAACCTTTTCCTCTCCATTTTCTCCATTGACTTCAATGTATATTTTTCCGCTTCCGGGGTCCCATGGAGCTCCCCCGGAAAGGGAGGGACTTCGCCTCTCTATTCGCGAATGATGATAAAATGGGGCAACTTTTGAGAGAGTGAAACGTCACAGATTACCCGGCATGCCTGAGAAGTACCCGTATGTGCGCTCATAGAGCATGCGCAACTTTAACCAAAAGGCTCGTTCACATCAAGCACGTCAATTTGCGTACATGTAACAGCACCACGCGTTCATGACAGCATGTTGGGTTGTTATTATGATGGCTTTGATATTAACGAGGTGGCAGTTAGCAGCTAACGGCTAGCTAGTAATTATGCTAGTGTGCACATCAATCGTTATGTACTCATATTACGCTGTAACAGGATCTAGTGATATCCAAGCAACAGAGCTTCATTTAGCATGAAATAATTATTGCACTTATATACATATATATACATACAGTGCAATAAGCTTCTTAGTGCAATAAGAAGCTACAGGGACGTTAATCTAACGTCGGTAATATTAACTTTATTTATTTACGGTACAAGATTTAATCATACCATGTAGTATAATATTTTACAAGTGATGTGCAAAAACATGTGCAATATATCCATTATTACAGCTCCGTGGGGTTAGACGATGTGGGTCCGTTGTTATTGTGCATCCATGGGTAAAGGCTGAACACGTAACATGAACGAGCCGGGCGGCGCGGTCCCGTGGGGTAGATGCGCGTTCATAATGCAGAGGAAAATAACTCTCAGAATAACGTTATTAGCACATTTTTACAACTTGAGGAACGAATGTTTTTAATAAGGGCTATACAAACGTTCATACTGGGTGGTTTATTTAGTTTAAAAAAAATTATCCAACGATTTACAGACCATTCTTTCCCCATGTAAGTCAATGGGAAAAAGGGTTTCCGGGCCCAGCAACCTAAAGGAAGTGTAGTACCGCCGTTTGGCCAGCACGAATATTCTACACAGAGTCCGGCGCACTTCCTGGGGGCTTGGTCACTACCCGATCCGTCCCCCTGCCCGATCTGTACTGCGCATGTGCGAGATGGTCCGCCATATTGGAGAACTCCGGACGGCAACCCAAGTAGGACAACATTGACACAGTGGCTTTTGGCAATTTTGAATTATTGTTATTACAACGTGACTTCACTATTATTTAACAACTCTTTTTATTGGGTTCTTTTATTTTGGGTACATTGTCAGAATAAGTGAGAAATGAATTTAACTTCTGTTAGACAGCTATCATACTGAATAAATATTTACTGTGAATGTATGCAAAAATGTATGGCATATGGCTGTCTACAGAAGTTAATTAATTCATTTCTCACTTATTCTGACAATGTACTTAACCCCAAATAAAAGAACCCAATAAAAAGAGTTGTTAAATAATAGTGAAGTCACGTTGTAATAACAATAATTCATGTCTCTCGAGTTTTATTTTTCAGCTTTGCCAAAAGCCACTGTATCAATGTTGTCCTACTTGGGTTGCCGTCCGGAATTCTCCAATATGGCGGACCATCTCGCACATGCGCAGTACAGATCGGGCAGGGGGACGGATCGGTAGTGACACGGGGTACCATATCGGCTCGGGTGCATATCCGTCTCATCCGTGACGTCATATACGTCATATCCAGCGTCAATTTGACGTAAATATATTTTTCTCCGTCATGTTGTTTCCATAGCAACGATCACAGCCACTGCTCCGAGACTTTGCACACGGTTTTCACAAACATTTTCACACGCTAGGAGTATGGGAGTACTTCTAATAACTTCGTCTTGATCTGTAGATGTGATTTGATGTGTCGTGTGTCCCCCAACTCCTCTCCAAAGTTCAGATATTTAATAAAATACTCAGGGGAGTTTCCTGAATTTTCATGCCCAAAGCCCAGCACTATGCCCTGGGTAAATTAAGAGGCTGATCTCGGACACTTTTCTCCACTTTCCCTGGTGCTAGAAACTCAAGTCAGGCATCCCTGGAATTGTCTCAGAGAGTAGATGATCAGTGGGGCCTTGTTTTTACTGAAACATGATGTTTCGATGTATATTTCCATTGCAAATGCTAACCGCTAGCCGCAAAGCTAGCATATAGCAGCTAACCCTAACCCGCAGCCACTACTTCATTTAAGACACTTAAACGGAGCAGTGACTGCTCCGTTTAAGTGTCTTAAATGAAGTGTAGTGTTAACTTCCTGTTTGAAGTTGTTGCTATGGAAACAACATCACGGAGAAAAAACTAATATCTTCTACATATAATAACGGACAAAGTAAAGAATGAAGTGTAGGCTTTGTTTAAATGTTCGGAATTTGACCGTGTATGATGGTCCTCTTGAGTTGCCGTACAGCCAATGGCGTACAGCCATTGCTCCGTTTTCATGTTTTTTTTACATGTTTTTCACAAACATTTTCACACGCTAGGAGTATAGGAATACGTCCATTCTTCATGATCTGAAGATGTGATTTGCCCCGAGCACCCCTGGGTAACTTACCGTACAGCCAATCAGAGTCATTGGTAAGCGACGGATATGCACCCAAGCCGATATGGTACCCCGAGCCGATATGGTACCGACACCGGCAAAAAACCCAGAGATTATGGAAATAAACCAATAAATAAAAACAAGGATAATTGTGTGTTATTGGTGAGTAAATAACAGTGTGTTATTTTGAAAAGAATAACAAATTAGAAGGAAAAAAAGATTTAAAAAATACAGATTTCAGTATCCTGAGGCTCTGAGCCCCATTTATTTTCCTCACAGACGGCAACAGAAGTCCGAAATTATACGATTTTAAATAAAAGCAATAATTGTGGCTTGATATTGAGTAAGAACATGTTTTTATGAACCACACAGCTTCCGGTCTTCCACGACCCGACCGGAGAAAAAGACGTGTTGCAGGCACGAAACACATTACCAGTAGAAATACATTGCTTTTAAAGTCGTCCTGTGTGACACGAAAAAAAGGGGATAATCGTGTTGGTGACCACGAATCAATAGATTAAATGTCGTGACTATAACACGAAATGCCGTGAGGTTGGTATTTTACAGGAAAGGAGTGAGCAGAGGGTCGAGTTGTCGATTCTTGTTCAGTTTTCATCTTCCTCACCCTCTCAGACTTTGAGTTGCACGCGCTGCTAAAGAGACGCGCTACCATGGAAACCAAACAATGGTGTAGCTGTATTAAAGTCCGAGTGGAAACAGTCGTGAGTACATCTGATTTTGTCAGAAATCGGGAGAAATGTGGGTGAAATATGCAGTGGCGTTTCTATATGTACAAAAGTGGTGGGGCACAAAAAACGTAGATGTTTATATATAAACTTCTGCAGTGAGCCAGTGACATGCAGTGAGGTTCATGGATGGTGAGGCACTGACACTGACTCTTCAGGTTTACAAATATTATATTTTGACCTAACTCAAAATATTCTATTATTTTAGTCTGATGCTTCGATTAATTTTAAACATACAGTTCAAACATGTCATTTTATCATTTAAATATTGGATTGTTCTCTCTTAGTAAGATCCATCCATCCATCCATCCATCTTCTCCCGCTTATCCGTGGTCGGGTCGCGGAGGTAGCAGTTCCAGCAGAGAGCCCCAAACTTTCCTTTCCCTGGCCACATCAACCAGCTCTGACTGGGGGATCCCAAGGCGCTCCCAGGCCAGCGAAGAGATATAATCCCTCCACCTGGTCCTAGGTCTACCCCTTGGTCTCTTCCCAGCTGGACGTGCCTGGAACACCTCCCTAGGGAGGCGCCCAGGTGGCATCCTAACTAGGTGCCCGAACAACCTCAACTGGCTCCTTTCGACGCGAAGGAGGAGCGGTTCAACTCCGAGTCCCTCCCGGATGACTGTACTTCTCACCTTATCCCTAAGGGAGACGCCAGCCACCCTGCGGAGAAAACCCATCTCGGCCGCTTGTATCCGCGATCTCGTTCGTTCGGTCATGACCCATCCTTCATGACCATAGGTGAGGGTAGGAACGAAAATGGCCCGGTAGACAGAGAGCTTTGCCTTCTGGCTCAGCTCTCTTTTCGTCACAACGGTGCGGTAAAGCGACTGCAGTACCGCTCCCGCTGCTCCGATTCTCCGGCCCATCTCACGCTCCATTGTTCCCCCACTCGAGAACAAGACCCCGAGATACTTGAACTCCTTCACTTGGGGTAAGGACTCATTCCCTACTTGGAGTGGACAGTCCATCGGTTTCCTGCTGAGAACCATGGCCTCAGATTTGGAGGTGCTGATCCTCATCCCAGCCGCTTCACACTCGGTTGCGAACCGATCCAGTGAGTGTTGAAGGTCGCAGACCGATGAAGCCATCAGAACTACATCATCTGCAAAAAGCAGTGGTGCAATCCTTAGTCCACCGAACTGCAGACCCCCTCCCCCCCGACTACGCCTCGAAATCTGATCCATGTATATTACAAACAGGATTGGTGACAAAGCGCAGCCCTGGCGGAGGCCAACCCTCACCGGAAATAGGTCCGACTTACTGCAGAGGATCCGGACACAGCTCTCGCTTTGGGAGTACAGAGATTGGATGGCCCTGAGTAAAGACCCCCTCACCCCATACTCCTGCAGCACCTCCCACAGTAACTCCCTGGGAACCCGGTCATACGCCTTCTCCAAGTCTACAAAACACATGTAGACTGGATAAGCGTACTCCCAGGCCCCCTCCAGGATTCTTGCGAGAGTAAAAAGCTGATCCGTTGTTCCACGACCAGGACGGAATCCACATTGTTCCTCCTCAATCTGAGGTTCGACAATCGGCCTGACCCTCCTTTCGAGTACCTTAGAGTAAACTTTCCCGGGGAGGCTGAGTAGTGTGATGCCTCTGTAATTGGCACACACCCTCTGATCCCCCTTTTTGAAAAGGGGAACCACCACCCCGGTCTGCCACTCCTTCGGTACTGTTTCCGACTTCCACGCAACGTTGATGAGACGTGTCAACCATGACAGTCCCTCAACACCCAGAGCCTTCAGCATTTCTGGGCGGATCTCATCCACCCCCGGGGCTTTGCCACTGTGGAGTTGTTTGACTACCTCAGCGACCTCCCCCCGGGAGATTGGTGTTGATCCCCCGTCATACTCCAGCTCTGCCTCTAACATAGAGGGCGGAGTTGTCGGGTTCAGGAGTTCCTCAAAGTGTTCCTTCCAACGGCCCAACACTCCATCAGTTGAGGTCAACAACGTCCCATCCTTACTGTACACAGCTTGGATGGTTCCCTGCTTCCCCCTCCTGAGGTGTCGGACAGTTTTCCAGAACAACTTTGGTGCCGCCCGAAAGTCCTTTTCCATGTCTTCTCCGAACTTCTCCCACACCCGCTGCTTTGCCTCGGCCACGGCTGAGGCTGCTGCCCTTCGGGCCTGTCGGTACCTTGCAACTGCCTCGGGAGTCCCCCGGGATAACAAATCCCTGAAGGCCTCCTTCTTCAGTCGAACGGCTTCCCTGACCACCGGTGTCCACCAGGAGGTTCGAGGGTTACCGCCCCTTGAGGCACCTAAGACCTTGAGACCACAGCTCCCCGCCGCGGCTTCGGCAATAGAGGCTTTGAACACCGACCACTCTGGTTCAATGTCCCCAACCTCCACAGGAATGCCCGAAAAGCTCCCCTGGAGGTGTGAGTTGAAGGCCTCCTGAACTTGGGCCTCCTCCAGACGTTCCCAGTTCACCCGAACTACACGTTTGGGCTTACCAGGTCTATCCAGAGGCTTCCCCCGCCACTCGACCCAACTCACCACCAGATGGTGATCAGTTGACAACTCCGCCCCTCTCTTTACCCGAGTGTCCAAAACATACGGCCTCAGGTCCGATGACACGATAATGAAATCGATCATGGACCTTCTGCCTAGGGTGCTCTGGTACCACGTACACTTATGAGCATCCTTATGTTCGAACATGGTGTTTGTTATGGCCAATCCATGACTAGCACAGAAGTCCAGTAACAAACCACCACTCCGGTTCAGATCAGGGGGGCCGTTCCTCCCAATCACGCCCCTCCAAGTGTCTCCATCGTTGCCCACATGTGCGTTGAAATCTCCCAGCAAGATTAAAGAGTCCCCTTCAGGAGCCCCATACAGGACTCTTTCCAGGGTCTCCAAGAAGGCCGTGTACTCTGAACTGTTGTTTGGTGCATAAGCACACACAACAGTCAGAGTTTTCCCCCCCATAACCCGCAGGCGTAGGGAGGCGACCCTCTCGTCCACTGGGGTAGACTCCAACAAAGAAGCACCCAACCGGGGACTTGTGAGCATCCCCACACCCGCCCCGCGCCTCACACCTTGAGCAACTCCGGAGAAGAATAGAGTTCAACCCCTATCCAGAAGTAAGGTTCCAGAGCCGACGCTGTGCGTAGAGGTGAGCCCAACCAGATCCAACTGGTACCGCTCCACCTCCTGCACAAGCTCCGGCTCCTTCCCCCCCAGAGAGGTGACGTTCCACGTCCCCAAAGCCAGCTTCTGTCGCCCGGGTCTGATCCGTCGAGACCCTCTGCTTTCACTGCCACCCTTTTGGCAGCGCACCCGACCCCATCGCTGTTTCCCGTAGGTGGTGGGCCCGCGGGACGGAGAAGCGGAGGTGTTGTCCACGTTGCCTTTTCGGGCTGTGCCCGGCCGGGCTCCGTGGCAAGCCCGGCCACCAGACGCTCGCCGACGAGTCCTCCTTCTGGGCCTGGCTCCAGAAGGGGACCCCGGGCTTCCTCCGGGCCGGGTATCCTCACTTCTATGTTCGTCTTTCATGAGGTATTTTTGAACCAATCTTAGTCTGGCCCCTTGCCTGAGACCAATTTGCCATGGGAGACCCTACCAGGAACACAAGGTTCCAGACAACACAGCCCCCAGGTTCATCAGGGCACACAAACCTCTCTACCACGGTAAGGTGCTGGTTCTTCAGAAGTTCTTAGTAAGATCCCATTTCCAATACAATTGTGGTCTTACCTTGACTTGAAGATGAAGTCCATGCTATCCCTCTGGACAAAAATCTCTATTACTTTTTTCTAAAAGTCCTCCTTATCTTCTTGTAATTTGAAAAGTCAAACCGATAGATTTATGATTCGAAAATTATAAAAGTAGGGTAGACATGTGGATATTATCCGGCTGAACAAAACGTGCATTTATCTAACCGTTTCCCACAGTTCTTATTTCGAGCTATTTTCTAAAATCCTATGGAGAAATATCATTGTTTTTGTCGAGGGAACCCGTGCGCAGCTTACTTCCGGGTTTCCGCTGCTCTCTCTCGTCTCCTCTTCACACACTACACTTTTCGCGGCACACGTGCTTACAGCCAATCAGCTCTGAATTATGTGAGATGACGTATGGTGGGGATGGCAGCTCTATGCCCCTATGGTCATTATTTTTTTGCCACAAACACTAAGGCTGCTTCTCAGGTCGATTAAATGGAATCCTTGCGTCCCTCACTTGCGTCGTTTCCCTGAGTTTAGTCCCTCCCACCAGGGAAGCATGGAGGGATGCAAGGAAACCACGAGAAGCAGGGAAATTAGTTTTAAGAGCCATGGGACGTCCTTTCCTCCGTAGCGTCACGTGAAGCGACGTCCGTTTGTGATGCACAGCTGATCTCACAGCTGATCGTCTGACAGCAGCCAGCTCTGTCCCCGTTATTTCCACACACACACCCGCCTCTGTTAGTACACATTTACTGACACAAACATGTGTATCATCTGTTGTAGACCCAAATACATTAAATAAAATAAGAACTCATTCTCAAAAAAGATAAACGCCATTCTTAAAATGTATAAACAAAAAAGCGATCATCAAAATGTTTCCAATAAATGAATAAAATGATTTTTGCCATTTTGTTGTTCAGATATATCACATATTTGTAACTAAATGATACATTAATGTAAACAAAACACTGTATAAACTGAGGAGTGACTCCCGTGAGGTTCATATATTTTCTTCACTCCGCTGGAAAACTGCTCTCATGTCAAGAAGCATCAGATCAGTGCATGCACTGCATCGTCCAATCAGTGAGCGATACACAGTAAGGGGGCGGGGCGAGTATCTGAGGATTTCATCGGAGGATGGTCTGGTGGTTCCTCGGTTATCGCTCCTCCATTATCGCTCCTCGCTCCTCGCTCCTCCAGCAGAAATAAGAGCCATGGGACGCTACTCAAGATGGCGCAGACAAATCAACTTCCGGTGAGACCGAGGACCGAGGAGCGGGGAAATGAAAATAGTCGACCTGAGAAGCAGCCCAGATAGGAAAATACTCTGAGAATGCGCAGTGTAGTTTTTACAGTCACCGTTCACTTTGACAGTGATAGGGAGGGCATGATCAGGTTTTGTCCCACATTGTTCAAAACGGCTCAATAGGCACACTGTAGACACGAATTAGAAGAAAACAGACGATGTACAGACGAATCAGACGATTAAACATGATCTTAAAATATATTTTATTTTAAATGGGAATTAAATAATTTGAGTGTTCCCAAAGCACCAGTGTTCTGCAGTTTGTGTGGGCCTACTGTACTGTTGCACAGTTTTGGAAGATTCATAGCTAACCACACTGAAGATTATGGATTATCTCATATTTTTAAGCCTCAATTTGTCCCCTCCCTCTAACATCATCAGAAGTCATAATTTAAGGGGTCATTTCTCAAAGATTTCTTCCGGGGGAGCATCCCCCCGGACCGCCCTAGTATGGTTTGGTCACCATTTCCATAATCCCACCAAAAATATTTTCCACCAGTCGCCACTGAGCAACAAGTAACACAACTTCCAAAGTTACAGTAAAATAAAAAGGACCCTGATTCGGACAATACACAATCCAACATGTTCAACAGAAGAGAATCAGTTATATTGTTTGTACACATGGTACTTTACATATGTGGCGCAGTGGATAGAGCCTTGGTGTTGGGATCAGGGGGTCACAGGTTCAAACCCCACTGTCAGCATGTCGTTGTGTCCCTGGGCAAGACACTTCACCCCAAATTGCTCCTGTGGGGACTGTCCACAGTATTGAGTATGTAAGTCGCTTTGGATAAAAGCGTCTAACAAGTAACATGTAATAATAATAATAATAATATATCTGTTTGTTTAAGGTGTCCAGGTGATGCAGACAGGCTGGACCACAGAGTGAGAGACAGAACTGGACTCCTCACAGCAGTGAACTTCAGCACAGGTACAAAGACTCTTTCTTCATATGTACAAAGAATCAAGAAAGATATTGGTTTAAATAAATGAAGTATTGACTTGAATACACTGATATACATTCCATTAAACAATACTAAATACTAGATCACCTACACATCAGTTAAGTTGAGGGGTTTTTCCATGCAAAAAGTTACATTTAGATGTTAACAGGCAATATGATTTTGTCAGCTTTCTAATTTAATGTATTGAAGGCAAAGCTATTTAACACATAGTGAGAACTGCTACTATTTATCTCTCAATATTGTCTGAAAAAACGTGGTAAAAGTTATTCTTTCAGTGAGACAACAGAGCAAGCTTCTACAGTTGCACTACGTTTTGATAACAGTTAAATATTATTTTGATAATAACATATATTTCAATGTTGATGAACTTCATACTGTTCTCGTCCGTGGTGCAACACACACTATATAACCCAGTGAATTGTGTCCCGTAAATGTCACATAAATGTAAACATAATTATGTAAATAACCCAATTTGTGTTCTGTGAAACGGAAAAGGATATTACATTGTTTTTGTTACTTTCGTTGCAGTGTCTTAAATGTAATTTAGGTTAACTTCCTGTTTTATTTAGAATTATTATTATTACCTCTTGGGTTGCCGTACAGCCAATGCGTGACGTCATTGGTAAGCGTAACGGACCCCGAGCAGATCTGGTAGGCCGAGCAGATATGGTACTGACACCGGCGCCTAGCTTGAGATAGCTACTGTGTGTAGCTGAATGCGTGCATTGCTGACTGAAAGATAACGTCTTCTCCCTCCATTTCTCCGTTCGCTACAATATGTTGGATTCATGTTAATGTGCTTTTAAAGACTTTTCAATTTGTGGGAAAAAAATGTTTGGAAAAACAAAACAAAATTAAGAAATATAAAAAATTGTCTAATCAACCAATGATTTTGCGACCCCCCTGCAGTACCTCCGCGGACCCCCTGTTGAAGACCTCTGCTTTAGACAATAAGAAATATAAAGTTGACTATTGAGTTGCTCAGTTTTTTTAGATTGTCAATACTATTACTGTATAACTAATATCTCAGGTTAAGAGGCACTTTCAAATAAAGATTGGTCTATAAATACATTTTGTCTTTAGAATTGTTTGTCTAAAGTCAAGGATTTAGAACTGGTACTTAGTTTTAATGATACAGTCTGGTTATTATGCTTTTTGGAGGAGGCCTCACAGGTAAGAGCAGTAACTAGCTACCATCACATGTGTGGTGTTATTGCTGTGTGTGTGTGTGTTAGCCAATAGTAGTGAAGCCTTACGGGCACGGTTCAGTGACGTCATAGAGAGACGACATGTTATGGTAACGGGGCATGTGAGCTAGTTGTGTTCTAGCATGTGAGCTACCAATACAGAGACACGTAATTGTGACAGTTGAACTCACGTGTATTATTGAATAACACGACATGGTGTCAGAAGTCCTGTCGACAGTACGTGGAGTGTGACCGGGAAAAAGTATTGTTTGGAGCCAATTGACGGTGAAAAGGGAAGAAAGAGGGCATGGCAGACGAGAATGCTAACGGAGATGCAGCGCGACCCGCGGTGGGGCCGAGTGCTACGTTTAGCATCCAGCCACCGGAGCCTTTCGACTTTTCAAGACCGCAGGAATGGGCCAAATGGATACGGCGGTTCGAGAGATTTCGCCTGGCAAGTAATCTGAACAGTGGCTCAGAAGAGAATCAAGTCAACACATTGATATACTGCATGGGAGATGAAGCAGATGATATTTTACGTGGATTGACTCTCACAGCGGCTCAGAGAGACACTTACCAAGGTGTGCGGGATGGCTTTCAAGGCTTCTTCGTTGTCAAGAAAAATTTCATATATGAGCGGGCAAAGTTTAATATGCGCAGACAGGGAGAAGGTGAACCAGTGGACTCGTTTGTCACAGCTCTATATGCACTAGCGGAGCATTGTAGCTACGGCGTGCTACATGATGAACTCATTCAAGACAGGCTTGTTGTCGGATTGACGCATAAGCGGCTGTCTGAACGGATGCAACTGGACTCAGACCTTACCTTGGGAAAAGCTATTACCATGGCTCGGCAGAGTGAAGAGGTGAAACGGCAACAATCTTCTCTGCAAGGTGACGATAGAACTGAGGCATGTGACGCTAAATTAGTGGACAGAGTGTTTAAGAGCAGTAGCAAATATGCTAAAAACAAAGCTCAATCTGCTAATAGCTACCAAGCCAAGCCACAATACAACAAGGGTAATGATACAAAGTGTTATAACTGTGGTTGTTCTCCTTCACATGCAAAGACTGAGTGTCCAGCCATAAATGTAAAATGCCATGCATGTGGGAAAATGGGACATTATATGCGTGTGTGTAAAGCAGCTAAAAGTGTGCATGAGATAAATGAAGAAGAGGAAAGCTTGTTCTTAGGCAGCATTGAGGCCGACAATGATCCGTGGATGGCAGATATTGACATTAACAACAAAAGCGTGCAGTTCAAAATTGACACTGGGGCTGATGTTACAGTCATTTCTCACTCCGTGTTTAGGGAGGTCTATAAGCACAAAGCTCCACCAGCTCTTCAAAAGCCAAGGAAGCCACTTTGGGGTCCAGGGGAAAATCCTTTAGACGTAGTGGGCTTTGCTAGTATGCTGCTGAAGAAAGGAGAGAGAGAACTTATGGAGGATGTGTATGTCATTCAACGCTTGCAAACAGCATTGCTCGGGAGACCTGCCAGTGTAGCGCTGAAGCTAGTGGCACGACTAGACAACGTCAATATGGACACGCTAAAGACTAATTACCCAACAGTATGCAGCGGTCTTGGAGAGGTGCGGCAGCCATATGCCAATAAGCTGAAACCAGGGGCCCAACCGTTTTCTCTGAAGACGCCTAGAAGGATTCCACTGCCACTAATGGACAAAGTCAAAGAGGAACTGTCCCGCATGGAAGACCTGGGGGTGATCAGCAGAGTTGAGGAGCCTACAGATTGGTGCGCTGGCATGGTGGTGGCGCCTAAAAAGACAGGGGCTGTTCGCATATGTGTGGATCTAACTAAACTGGACGAGTCTGTGTGTCGAGAAAAGTACATTCTACCTTCAGTGGAAGAAACACTGGGAAAGCTGGCTGGAGCCAAAATATTCAGCAAGTTGGATGCAAACATGGGGTTTTGGCAAATACCTTTAACAAAAGGCTCAGCCAAGTACACAACGTTCATCACACCCTTTGGCCGATACCACTTCAATCGGCTACCTTTCGGCATAGCCTCAGCCCCTGAGCATTTCCAAAACAGGATGACAACTGAGGTAACTGAGGGACTAGAGGGGGTCGTCTGTCACATGGACGATGTACTGGTGTGGGGCCAAACACAGGAGGAGCACGACACTCGTCTGTATGCTGTGCTGGAGAAGATCCAAAAGGCAGGAATCACCTTGAATGTGGAAAAGTGCGACATATCCAAACAGGAGGTGACATACCTGGGCCATGTGATCACTGCTAGCGGCATTAGACCAGACCCGAGCAAGACAGAGGCGGTAAGGAAAATGGAAGAGCCGGAAAATGTGAGCGAGCTGAGGAGCTTTCTAGGCATGGTCAACCAGCTGGGGAAGTTCATACCGCAGCTAGCAGAGCGAGACAAGCCACTTCGAGACCTGCTCTCCAAAAAGAACTGCTGGCTGTGGGGCATCGATCAGGCCAGAGCCTTCCAAGATCTGAAAGACTCTCTGATATCTCCACCAGTGCTAGCCATGTATGACACAAACAGAGAAACCAAGGTCTCAGCAGATGCATCATCATACGGCTTGGGGAGTGTGCTTCTGCAGAAATGGGAAGAGGATTGGAGACCGGTAGCCTATATGTCACGTTCTCTCACACAGACGGAGCAGAGATACGCACAGGTAGAAAAGGAAGCTTTAGGCTTAACCTGGGCTTGTGAAAGGTTTCGCAATTTTCTCATTGGTAGACACTTCGAGCTGGAAACAGATCATAAACCTCTACTGAGTCTCCTGGGGTCTCAGGCATTGGATGCGCTTCCCCCACGGATTCAACGCTTCAGGATGCACCTGATGCGTTATTTCTACTCAATCACACATGTGCCAGGGAAAAGCCTGTGGACGGCCGATACACTGTCACGCGCACCTGTGAAAAGAGACTCCACACCAGATGAAAAAGAGTTCCTCGAGAGCACGAATATCTATGTGGACATGATTATCAATAGTTTGCCAGCAAGCACAGCTTACCTGGAAGAGCTAAAAGAGCAGTTGGCAAAGGACAGTGTGTGCGGAAGAGTGATGCAGCTGTGTGAAGAGAAATGGCCAGCACACAGCAACAGCGAACCAGCCATAAAGTTATACTGGGCGGAACAAGCGTTCATAACGGTAAAGGACGGACTACTGTTAAAGGGGGACAGACTCGTTATCCCCGCAACAATGAGAAATGATGTGCTCGCCAGACTACATGAAAGTCACCAAGGAGTGGTGAAGTGTAGGGAGCGTGCCCGACAGTCTGTATGGTGGCAAGGGCTAAGTCAGCAGCTGAATGAGTTGGTTCTCAACTGCCGGACATGCAGCAAGGAGAGACAGAACCCCAAAAAGCCGCTGATGCCAACACAATACCCAGGCCGACCATGCCAGAAACTGGGTGCCGACTTGTTTATGCTGGGAAGCAAGTCATACCTGCTGGTAGTGGATTATGCATCAAGGTATGTGGAAATGGCTTTGCTAACACCCACAAAATCAACAGATGTAATCCACCATCTCAAATCCATCTTTGCACGACATGGTATCCCTGAGATCCGCTGGTCACAGACAACGGGCCGCAGTTCTCGGGAAGGGCATTTGAAGAGTTTGCAGAATCGTATGGATTTAAACACGTCACCAGCAGCCCGAAATATCCACAGATGAACGGTGAGGCAGAACGGGCTGTAAAGACTGTGAAGAGTCTCCTTAAGAAAGCAGCAGACCCATATCTGGCTCTGCTGGCTTACAGAGCCACCCCACTACAAAACGGGTATAGCCCTGCGCAACTTCTCATGGGGAGGAGGCTTCGCACGACGGTGCCAACATTACCAGCGCTGCTGGATCCTGCTCTTCCCGACAGCGAGGCTGTGGTTCTGCGAGAAAGAGAGAGGAGAATAAAGGATGCACAGCGGTACAACCTGCGTCATCGAGTGAGAAGTCTCAAGAGGCTTGCACCGGGAAAAGAGGTTTGGGTCACGGATCAGAAGGCGAGTGGAACGGTTATTGGCAGTCACAACACGCCACGCTCCTACATTCTTGAGGGACCTCATGGGGCAGTCCGGCGTAATCGCCATCATCTCATCCCCATGTACTCCTCGTCAGAGCAGAGTGGCAGGGATGCAGCTGAGCAGCATTCAGGAGGTGTTCCAGAGCAGCGTGTTGCAGAACCTCCGGAGCCCGGTACTCAAGATCTGCCACCTAACCCGAGAACCAGGTCTGGGAGAGCCGTGGTGAGACCGGCTAGGTTGGACTTGTAAACAAACCAGAAGCTTAAGAGATATTATAGAGAGTTTTATAAGAGAGTAAAAAAAAACTGGTTATTATTAATGTTGTGCATTAATGTTGTTTAATACACAAAATATCATAGGGTTACATTTAGTTCAGGAAGGTTTGGAGTTAACTGTTATTTTATATCTGGTTCAGATAGGAACAGACCTTCCACCCTACAGAGGCAGAATAATCCTCTAAGGTCTGTGGAGTCAATGGCAGTCTACCCATTGATTCATAAAAAGGGAGATGTGGTGTTATTGCTGTGTGTGTGTGTGTTAGCCAATAGTAGTGAAGCCTTACGGGCACGGTTCAGTGACGTCATAGAGAGACGACATGTTATGGTAACGGGGCATGTGAGCTAGTTGTGTTCTAGCATGTGAGCTACCAATAAAGAGACACATAATTGTGACAGTTGAACTCACGTGTATTATTGAATAACACGACAACATGTACCTTAGCTTGACTTAAATGTATTAACGTATAATTAAGTGATATCAAAATATAAATAACTAATGTCATGCAAACATATTAATATTGACTTGATTCCAGTGTTGAACTTTTCCTGTCGGCTCCCAGACCGTGGTCGAGGAAACAGGGGGGGATGACTCTCTATCGTCTCCCAGGGCAGAAGCAACACGCTTCGGATTCAATAACCCACTTGTTTAAATCACTGGAGAGAGAGTCAAGCTCGGCTTGGGAGGTTGTTGTGTTTATTGAATTATTCCGTTTCATAAGCTACATCCAGACCTATGCGATCTCCTGCTGCCTCGTTTCATTTCCAGAAAACAATCTCCCGCTTGCTCACTCTCGCTCTACCATACACACACACACACACACACACACACACACACACACACACACAC
>CALSBZ010036141.1:0-30177 GCA_943591055.1 Gobionotothen gibberifrons | reverse complement strand
TTGCGGACATGGGTCTGCGTTAGGTTTAACCCTGCGAGTGCAGGTTGTGGACATGGGTCTGCGTTAGGTTTAACCCTGCGAGTGCAGGTTGCGGACATGGGTCTGCGCACGCTAACCCTGGCTAAGGTTGCAGACGTGGGTCCGCGTTATGTTTAACCATGCGAGTGCAGGTTGCGGACATGGGTCTGCGTTAGGTTTAACCCTGCGAGTGCAGGTTGCGGACATGGGTCTGCGTTAGGTTTAACCCTGCAAATGCAGGTTGCGGACATGGGTCTGCGTTATGTTTAACCATGCGAGTGCAGGTTGCGGCCAGTGGGTCTGCGTCATGTTTAACCCTGCAGCCCGGAAGCGATTCCGGCGCCTCATCACGTCCCCATGTTAATCTCTCATTTCATCCATACAGATGAAGCACTTGTTTTCGGACTCCAGCTTACCTGTTCCTGCCAACGACCTGCCTACGCCCAGTTTGGAGGAAGGTCAAGCCCTCCCACTATTTTCCAAGAGGGCGTTGCCAGATTTTCAATTTCAGGTTTTAACCAGGAGATGGCGCTTCATTCACAAATACAGAAATGGAGCGGGAGCAAAGGGAAAATGCCCCTTCCCCTCAATATAAGGCAGACACTTGAGTCCAGTGTCTCCCGTCGGTTCCCAGGCCTGACCACGGACCAGTGGCATAAAATTAGAAACCGGGTGAACGAGAGACTGATGAGCCCAAGAAAGTCTCGTCCTGGTTTCTGCCGCAGTTTGGCATATAGATAGCCTACTGTAGGCCGCAGATAGGCCTATATATAGTTTGCATATTATTATAAGTATTATTATAAGTTTCTATCTGTGACATAATGTTAATAATGTTACACTCGTAAAAATAAATGGTAGACAATGACATATACAATTGTTCCCTCTTTTTATTTCTTCAGTATTGTTAGAAATTAAAATCAATGTTTTATACTGAGAAAACAGAAGTTCTTGTGCTACTGATTTTAATGCACTTATTGTAAGTCGCTTAAAAATAAAAGCGCCAGCTACAGTAGGCCTACGTTGTTTACAGACGTAGGGACAACATCCGGTATTTCCAGTATTTTTAAAGTATGAATTACAGCCGTAAAAATGCAATAAATGCAAAGTTATGAAAGAGAATATGAGGAGAAGAGGCGTGTGGATGTAAGCAATGAATGTAACATGTCGAAATCCTCTGTTTTACGCGATGTCAGCTGCGGGTGAGCACAGCTGGCTCTCTCTCCTTCCAGCGCGGTTTTAGTGAATTACTGACGTTAAAACACGTTAATAACGTTTTAAGGCGAGACACCCCAGGTGAATACGGTAATTTTTTTAACTTAAAGATATCAGCTAAATTGATTAAATATGTGCATATTTGAACACATTTCAGGAATGGAAATCTCAACTTTGGATAAAGTCAGGTTCAAAATTCTTGTTTCATTTTGTAGTCATATTAGTATCTAAGGCTTTTACAGAAGGGATTTTGGATATCTCTTTTTATCACTCCATAAATCAGAAAATACTGTCAACAGCCCTAAAATATCAATTTTCGCCATGTTTTTAGGTATAAAATGATATATAATTCAGGCTATGAATGATATATGAACAAACCCTTCTGTAAAAGCCTTCATAATATTGATAGGAATATAACTGGAATGTATGTATGTATGTGCAACTGAAGTGGAGATTTCGAACTCAGAGTAGATGAAAAAACTCATTTTGAGAAAACGACCTTTACTGTAGCTAAACCCTCCTGTTCTTTGGATGACAGCTTGCGCCTCGACGCACTCCGTGAAGGTATTTCATGATCAGTGTCATTTGTTTTTTGTATAACCTTGCTTCGTGCAAGTGACAATTGTTATCGTCTTCTCTGTGAACGTTTTTTTCGCCGTTCTTTTGCCATTTTGAGATTTGAATTTCTAGCGGAAAGCTAACCAGGAAGTGTTTTAGCACACCACGTGACGCATTTGAACAAATCACGTTCGACAACAGAAATGTTGTCGAACCCTTGTTCACAGGTCTCACTGCTTTCACACCGATTTGCATACTGTACAGTGAGCGATTAGTTTATTCCCTCAGACGCAATTCAGGGGGGGAGGGGGGGAGAGAGCTGTGGTTGATGGGCAAATACACAGCTGAGAGCTTATTTTTTAATATATGAAGCGTGAGCTGTATGCTCGAGTCTTCCTGCCTGTCGGCTGAACTCTGCTGCTCCGATGACGGTCTAGCTTCAGCAGCTACACTACCTACGGTGCGTTCGTTAACAGTAACTGTGCGGTACGGAGTCACTGTGGCACAGACTGGACTGCTGGTGAACAGCTGTTAGAACGGGCCGTTCAGGTGTTCAAAGCAGAGCTCCCTGTCGGAGTGGCAGAGCGTGATGTGAACTGAAAAGTGTTTCTGTCGCAACATTTCAGAATAATATATATGATATGTTTTATAATGATTGATCATTAAAGTGTTCTCAAAGCTGGTAAAGGTGCAGCTAGTTTGAATGACTTTGTATACTGCAGGGTAGCTTGTGAATTTACTCCAGGTGGAACTAAAGTCTGATTTAAGACTTGGTTATATTTCACATCATTCATCCACATCTGTGAAGTAACTAAAGGTATTAAATACCATTTACCTCTGAACTGTAGAGGAGTACAATAACAAAGTAGCAACACATTGAAATACTTAAAGTAAAGTCAAGAAATCTCTTTTTATCACTCCTTAAATCAGAAAACACTGTCAACAGTATGATTTGCCTAATGTGGGACAGTCCTAAAAGGGAAATGGATTGTGCAAGAGCAATGGTTATTTACAGGGCTTTAGTCTTCTAATGCATTATTATATTTAATAATTATATTAAATAATTGGGGGTATCTGGGGCGTAATTGGGGGGCTCTGTTAAAATGGTATGACAAAGTCAGGGATAATGTTAGGGATAAATGTCTGAGTTTAAAAGATGGCAATTAATTTAAGCCCAAATATTCATAGTAATTTAATAAATCCTTCCAACACACGTTGTAAAAAATAGCCTAAATTAAGAAATCATTCCAATAGGTCAGTAAAAAAAAAAAAAAAAAAAAGGGGGAGTGATTAGTCGAATATGCATAAATAAAAAAGAAAGAATGCAGACTATGGTGCTGCTCACACGGGAACGTTTCAAAAAAGTCTTCCGTTCACACGTATTCGTTTCATTTGACGTGTCTGTTCACACGAGAACGCTGGAAACGCTGTAGTACAAATGCCGGGACTGTAAGTGGCGCTGTACTTCCACACAAGACCGCTCGAAAGCGCTGGACACGCTGTAGTACATATGCCGGGCCTGTAACTGGCGCTGTAACTTCCTCCACAAAAGCAGCGAAGAAGCATAGTTGTCATGGTTGCCCTTCTGTTTATTCTCCACGTTGGGGGCAGAGGGAACCGGGCAGAGTTTTTCGCCAGTCAACGTGTATTAAAGTTGAAATCTTCCGGACAAAATTATAAAAGTGCCGGTCAAAGGTCTTCTTTGTTATTTATTGAGCTTTAAAACAAATGAATAACGACTCTATAGGCCTATAATATATAAAATACACGGAGCCTCTCTTTTTCTTCCCTCTCTTCGGGCAGCGTCAGTGTCTGTCTCATGCAGCAGCTGATCCAGTAATGAGTGACCTGGCCGACAGTACAAATAAACATATTTATAACTAGTTTAGGTAGTGAATATGAGGAGAGGAGGCGTGTGGATGTAAGCAATTAATGTAACATGTCGAAATCCTCTGTTTTACGCAATGTCACAACGGATAATTTTTCTTAGCGGATGCATGTCAATTTATATCAATACATCCAACAATTTTTTAAATCAATAAAAACATTTTCTAAATCCATAAAAGCATTTCAATTAATATTGGGAGTCATGTCGTTACTTTGTTGAGAATTTGGCCATGTAATAAACGGGATAATTTGCAGCGACTTGTTCCTTATGGGGAAAATAACACCCTTCATGCTGATCAAGATCCCTCCGCTACGCCGTTGAGGCTCCATTAAAATATAAATATTTGTAGTGAATTACTGACGTTAAAACACGTTAATAACGTTTTAATGAAGTTGAATACAGCATATTCATATTGAGTTTAAGATGATGATTAATTTAGGATTAAAAATCGAGAGCCGGGCTGCATTTCCTCCCGTTCATTTTTTTCGACTACATTAAGTTCCGCTGTACATCCAGCGTACTGTACAGTATCAGACTTTATTTCACATGAGCACATCTTAAAGCATAATCTTAAATCAAGCAGTGCAGAGATACTTCTATTATGGTTCTCATGACAAGCCTAAAATAATCCTGAGGGTATTACTATGATATTTGGAATGCAAGATGGCAGATATGGCACATTTGAGACTTAAAGATTGTTAGACGTATTCGTTGTTCTCGCGTCCCAGGAGAGAAGCTTAAAATAAAGAGACTAATGGAGTCTCTGAAGGTTCAAA
The DNA here is from genome assembly GCA_943591055.1 of Gobionotothen gibberifrons. Lineage (NCBI taxonomy): Eukaryota > Metazoa > Chordata > Actinopteri > Perciformes > Nototheniidae > Gobionotothen > Gobionotothen gibberifrons. The sequence continues at coordinate 25,725 of CALSBZ010036141.1, read as the reverse complement.
TGGGTTACTTTAATTAAGTCGCGTGGCAATGAAACAAGCAGAACGAGTACAGGTAGTGATGGCGGTTTGACACTGGAGCTTCAACCCTGGACTTCCTATTCCATAGAAGCAGTGCTTCTATGGAATAGGAAGTAACAGACGGACAGTAACAGAAGATCCCTCCCACCAGTGACACGATCACTATTGCGGTAAGCGTGTTGTCACTTCCGGGCTATCCTGTATGTTTCCTGTGTGCTTGCTCTGCTGCTGATAGCATATTATCCTAAATTAACTCGATCGTTTTTACAATTCTTGAGCACGGCAGCTACCTGACGTTATAATCACATGTTACTACAGCTTAAGCAATCACAACTCTCTTTCTCTTAGCGACTGTAACTCCACAGTTGCTTACACTTCTTTCGGTTTTGCTAACGGTAGCTACTTTAGCTTGATAGCTAATCATGGCTACTTCCTCATCCTCGAGTGCTATTGCCTGCTCTATCTGTCTTATGTTTGGCTATTTCCCTTCTTCCTTTGATGGCATCGATGAGCCTATGTGTGTTAAATGTAGTACAGTTGCCATAGAAGCCCGGCTCCGCATTTTAGAAAGTAACTCAGCTACATTAAAACCCATGCTAGCCGGTATAGACCGGCAAGAGGCAGCTTGCACTAGCCGTCTCCCGGCAACTCCCGAGCAGCTAGGAGACTGGGTGACTGTTCAGAAGGGGCATAAAGCGAGACTCGCAAGCCCCCACAAACCCGTTCACGTATCTAACAGATATCTCCCACTTAGTGAGACACCCGCTGAGAAGCCAATTCTGGTTATTGGTAGCTCTATTATGAGACACGTGAATTTAGAGACTAAAGCCTCCACTGTCACATGCATTCCGGGGGCCAGAGCGGGCGACGTTAAGGCGCATCTTAAACTGCTGGCTAAGAATAAACGTAAATACAGTAGGATTGTTATTCACGTTGGTGGTAATGATGTTCGTTTACGCCAATCAGAATGCACCAAAGATAATGTGGCGTCGTTGTGTAGTTATGCTAAAACAATGTCGGACAGCGTAATTTTCTCTGGTCCCCTCCCCAATCTGATCAATGACGACATGTATAGCCGCATGTCATCATTTCAGCGCTGGTTGTCTTGGTGGTGCCCAGCAAACAATGTGGGCTTTGTAAATAATTGGACAGCCTTCTGGGGAAAACCTGATCTGATTAAGAGAGACGGCATTCATCCTACTTTGGAAGGTGCAGATCTTATCTCAGCAAATATTTCAGAGTTCTGTGGACTTAATCCATGACATACTGGAGTTGAGATTAGGAGGCGGAGTCGCAGTTGTATATGCTTCTCTGCACTCTCTCCAATAAAATACCCAATATTAACGGTGTGTGCGTCTGCCCAAGGACAATTTAAAGTAAAACCTAATAGAGGTGTCACACATAATAACTTAATAAAAGTAAATGTAACAACTACTGCAGTGCAACAAAACAGGAAGATTAAATGTGGACTCTTAAACATAAGATCTCTAGCATCTAAAGCAATATTGATAAATGATTTAATATCTGATTATAATATTGATATATGCTGTCTCACTGAAACCTGGTTGAGACATGAAGAATATGTCAGCATAAATGAGGCCACTCCACCCAGCCATATTAATACTCATATTGCTCGAGACACAGGCCGAGGAGGTGGAGTTGCAGCCATCTTTGACTCAAATGTACTTATCAATACTAAACCAAAATTAAATTATACCTCCTTTGAAAGTCTTGTTTTTAGTCTTACGCATCCGACCTGGAAAACTCTGCAGCCAATCTTATTTGTTACAGTGTACCGTCCACCAGGTCCTTATTCAGAATTCTTATCAGAATTCTCTGAGTTTTTATCAACTTTGGTACTGTAGGAGCACCACCTAGTGGATGGTTGAAGGTTTAAATCTGCTCCTGCGCCGTCCGTTGATGAGTGGTCTTTTGTAAGAAGAAGGATTCAGACACCGAAATGTGAGATAAGCAATAAGCTGAGTTTACTGGCAAAAAGGCAACAATACAGAATTCAGAGTACTCTGGTCTCCGTTCTACTACTGTGGGATACACGCATCCGGACAGTAAGTCAGAAGAGAGTCCCTAACATTTGAAATGTCCATAGTATTTGTACATATTCAGGGAGGAGGTGTATCAGAATACTCCTCCCTTCTTTTTACATTGTGTGTATGGCAGCATGACATCTCTCCCAAAGGTCACGTCCTGTTCCTGAGTAAAACAGTCTCTCTCCTCAAAACTTAATTACATTAAAACAGTTGATTAGATTAGCTGAGACCCCCTTTGCCCTGTAACATTCCTACCCCAAAACAACAGGTTAATCCCTTATCTAACACTTCCTTCCTGTAGTGTCATAAGACCCTCTTGCACAACATTGCCACTTTCAGGGGATTTAACCCAATCAATTAAACCACATGACATGACATGGCATTTTCAGAATACAGTTTAGAGCCAGCAATGTTAAATACATTTGATCTCACAATTTCTATAACAGATGTTTTCACTATATCTTGCACCTCACAGATATACTTGATCAGTTATTATTTCGTTATACAACAATCAAACAATGAGAAATTGCATCACTTACATTCCCCAACAGTAAAACAGTAGCAATCAATCTTCCAGCATATAGCTGCTCCAATGAGCACACACACCTTTGACCCTGTAGCACCCCACACAACATGTCACATGTCTATCTCCCTGAATGAATCCTTCAGTTACATTTTATTAGATCTATATTGTTTTAAGCTTTATATTCATACCATAGCTAAAAACTGAACCCAGGTGCTATAGTACTTAAAACAGATAAAGTAATTATCGTAGGTGACTTTAATATTCATGTTGACGATGATAAAAATAGCCTTACTGTTGCATTTAACTCTATATTAGATTCTAAATAAACCAACCCACTGTTATAATCACACTCTCGACCTTGTTCTGACTTATGGTATTGAAATTGAGCAACTATTAGTCGAACCGCATAATCCTGCTTTATCCGACCATTTTCTGGTAACTTTTGAAGTACTGTTACTAGACTACAAAGCATTAGTCAAAAGCTCTTGCAGCAGAAATCTATCTGTTAGTGCTATAGCCAAATTTAAGGAAGAGATTCCACCAATACTTAACTCGATAGCATGTCTGCATGTAGGGGAGGAAACTTATACAACATGTACACCACCCCAAATTGATCATGTTGTTGATAGTGCTACAGATGCACTGCGAATAAAATTGGACTCTGTTGCTCCTTTGAAAAAGAAGAAAATAAAACAACATAGACTAGCTCCATGGCATAATGCCGAAATCCGCAAAATAAAGCAAAAGTCGAGACAGCTCGAAAGGATATGGCGATCCACTAAACTTGAAGAATCTCGTTTAATTTGGCATATTGCTCTAAATGAATATAAGAAAGCACTGCGTAAAGCGAGAGCAGCGTACTACTCTTCATTAATAGATGAGAATAAGAATAATGCAAGATTTCTTTTCAGCACTGTAGCCAGGCTGACAGAGAGCCATAGCTCAATTGAGCCTTCTATTCCCATAGCACTCAGTAGCAATGATTTTATGTGCTTTTTTAACGATAAAATTGTTACTCTTAGAAACAAAATCAATGACCTCTTGCCTTTGACCAGTATAGTGTTATCAACAGCTCCCGGAGATGTGGGTTCTGATGTTACACTGGATGGTGGGCTGGAATGCTTTTCAGCCATAAACCTTGAACAATTAAATTCAATGATTCTTTCTTCTAAACCATCAACGTGTATCTTAGACCCGATTCCAACTAAGCTGTTGAAGGAAGTTTTTCCATTAATTAGCACTTCTTTATTAAATATTATGAATATGTCTTTATTATCAGGTTATGTTCCACAATCATTTAAAGTAGCAGTGATAAAACCTCTTCTTAAAAAGCACAACCTCGATCCAGAGGTTTTAGCAAACTATAGACCTATTTCTAATCTCCCATTCCTCTCAAAAATTCTCGAGAAAGCAGTCGCAAAACAGTTATGCGATTACTTAAAAAACAATGATTTATTTGAAGTTTTTCAGTCTGGCTTTAGAACACATCATAGCACAGAGACAGCTCTGGTTAAAGTCACAAATGACCTTCTAATAGCCTCAGACAAAGGACTTGTCTCTATTCTTGTCTTGCTCGATCTCAGTGCTGCATTTGATACTATCGACCATGACATCCTATTGCAAAGACTAGAGCACTTATAGTTGGCATAAAGGGAACTGCGTTAGACTGGTTTAGGTCCTATTTATCTGAACGCTCTCAGTTTGTGTGTGTCAACGATGAATCTTCCATGCAAACCAAAGTTAGCCATGGAGTGCCACAGGGCTCAGTGCTTGGACCTATTTTGTTCACACTATATATGCTTCCCTTAGGCAATATTATAAGGAATCATTCTGTAAATTTCCACTGTTACGCGGATGATACTCAACTATATTTATCCATCAAACCTGATGAAACTAATCATCTAAATAAAATTCAAGACTGTCTTAAGGACTTAAAAATGTGGATGACCTTAAACTTTTTGATGTTAAACACGGATAAAACTGAAGTTATTGTACTCGGCCCAAAGAATCTACGAAACAAACTATCTAAAGATATACTAACTATGGATGGCATTAATTTGGCCTCCAGTGAGACTGTAAGGAATCTTGGTGTTATATTTGATCAGGATTTATCCGTTAACGCCCACATAAAATCAATCTCAAGGACCGCCTACTTCCATCTACGCAACATTGCCAAAATTAGGCATATCTTGCCTCAAAACGATGCAGAGAAACTAGTCCATGCATTTGTTACTTCGAGGCTGGATTATTGTAACTCCTTGTTGTCAGGGTGTACCAAGAAGTCAGTTAAGTCGCTTCAGCTGATTCAAAATGCTGCAGCTCGTGTACTAACTAGAGTTAGGAGAAGGGACCACATTACTCCTGTTCTGGCTGCCTTACACTGGCTCCCTATAGAACACAGGATAGAATTTAAAATTCTTCTTCTCGCCTACAAAGCCCTTAATGGGCAGGCGCCATCTTACCTTAAAGAACTCATTATACCCTACTGTCCTACTAGGGCATTGCGTTCCAAGAATGCACGGTTGTTGGTTGTTCCTAGAGTCTCTAAAAGTACAATGGGAGCCAGAGCCTTTTCTTATCAAGCTCCACATTTGTGGAATCAGCTTCCAGTTTGTGTTCGGGAGGCAGACAGCCTATCCGTTTTTAAGAGTAAGCTTAAGACCTTCCTTTTTGATAAAGCTTATAAGTGATAAAATAAAATAATCTAATAAGAGTGCATTGACGTAGATACGTTGTGACTCTTCACCTATACATTTCAGTTCGTGCTCTTCACTTAAGGCGAGACACGGCAGGCAAAAACATAGTTTTTCATGCACTGGTCAATTTTGAGATTTTGTGCTATTTTGATTCAATAACATGTTTTCTTTCAGGCTTTTGAAAGGAAAACGTTGAAAATACACATTTAGGTGTTTATTTTACTATAGTTTGTCTATTTGCGTCTGTAGATTTCTCCTAAATTCACCAAAAGTTAGCATTCTAACGTAACATAAAGTACCGCGACCGCTGTTTGCACCATGTCATCAGAGGTATCGCTGGAAAGCTCTGGTTCTCCTGCACAATCTCATCGGATCCAAATATGGTCATTTCCTTTGTATCAGCAACCAATCGTGAAAGTACAAATGGGTCTTGTGACCAAAAAACGAAATCTTATTGGCTGGTGTCAATTTCTGGCAACGTGATTCGTTCAGATGCGTCACGTGGTGTGCTATGACACTTCCTTGTTTAGCTTTTCGCAGAAAATTTAAATCTCAAAATGGCAAAACAACCGCGGAATAAACGTACAAAGAGAAGACAACAACAATTGTTCCTTACACGAGGCAAGGCACAACACAAAACAAATGTCCCCGAACCTGAAATACCTTCAATGAGTGTGTCAATGCGTAAGCTGTCACCCAACGAGCAGGAGGTTTTAGATAGCGCCACACAGCAGTGGCTGATAATTCATGTAGCGCGGCTGAATGAACTGCTCAGTGGGTTGATTTGTCCAAATTGCGCAGGGACAGGGCTCAAAGTCATTATTGATCTGCAAAACCATGGTTTCTGTAGCAGCTTAATTTTAGATCAGAGGCATGACAAGAGAGTGACAGGTATAGAAACTATAGGTTACTTACGTAACCCCAGTTCTCAGAGTAACATGTAGTGAGATGTCTCACTATATGTTATGAATGAGAACAGGATTGAGACCAAGAAAACTTGAACTATTGAATACAGAGTATAACTTATCAGGACATTCAAGTTGAATTCTTTTTTTCTCTAATTAGTGGCAGAAATAGAGAGAGGCCTGGAGTCACTTCACAGGACAAGGGAGCAGGTCAGGCAGGCTTATGCAGATGTGGACCCAGATATTGCAGAGTTGCTGAGGGAGGATGCAGATGCAGTGATAAACATCAGCGTGTCATTTGATGGCACATGGCAAAAGCGAGGCTTCACATCCCATTATGGGATTGGTGTGTGCATTGACATCCTTACTGGATTGGTGATAGACTATGAAATCCTATCATCATATTGCCATGCTTGTGCTCTAAAGGGAAATGCCAAGCAAGCGCCACATATTACAGAGGAGGAGTATGACAGTTGGCGACAGACACACATTGATTGTGCAAGAAACTTTGCAGGTTCAAGTAAGGCAATGGAGCAGGAGTCAGCCAAGAGGATGTGGGCCAGGTCTGTGAATCGCCACCAGGTGCGGTACACTGAGATGTTGTCAGATGGGGATAGCGCAGCATTTAGGGAGGTGGTTGCACTGAATCCATACCCTGGGCATGAAGTGGGGAAATGCATCAAGTGAGTGCATCAATCATGCCCACAAGCGAATGGGTACAGCACTCAGAAAACTGAGTTCACAGGGAAAGTTAGGAGGGAAGGGTGTAGGGAAGCTGACTGCAAAGAAATGCAAAACTTTGCAAAATTATTACAGGGGGGCAATTCTGAACAACCAGGGTTCAATTGACCAGATGAAGGCCGAAATATGGGCAGGTCTCCTCCACAGCATGTCTACAGAAGACAGCCCCTTACACACCAGGTGCAATCCCTCCTGGTGTTGGTATAGGAAAGCAGAGGATAATGGGGAAACACCTGGTAGCCACAAACTACATGCTGCAAACTTTTTAAAGCGAGAGGTGGGGCAGAAGCTTATCCCTGTGTACCACCGCATGTCAAGTGACAGCCTGCTACAGAGAATGCAGCATGGAGGTACTCAAAATGCCAACGAGTGCCTCAACTCAGTGATATGGGCGCGGTGTCCAAAAACAGTCTTTGTGGGGAAAAGCAGGGTTGAGGCAGCTGCAAGTATGGCCATCTCTACCTTTAATGAAGGTGCCTCTGCCATGCTGGCTGTTATGGAGAAGTTGTGGCTCCAGAGCACAGCTGTTACTGTCAGTGCAATGAGAGAAAATGATTTGCTTAGAATTTCAAAAGCTGAGGCTGTTACATCTGCCAGTTTAAAATATAGGCGCAAGAGTCTAAGCACAGCAAAAAAAGTAAAAAGACATCAGCAGGAGATGCAGGAGGGGCCTACTTATGGAGCAGGCATGGACTAGGCTGTGTTATGTAGGACAGATGGACATACAACTAGGGTGGCAGTTATTCTGGTGGCAGTGTGTGTGTTACTGTGGTCGCAGTGTGTTTGTGTTACTGTGGTTTTGTTCATCAGGTCATATACTGTGTTACTCAGTTTTCAGGTTTATTGTGTTTTATATGTTCTATATTGTTGTTGGTAAGTATTAGATTAGATATTGTGTCTGTAAATAGTGTCTTCCAATAAAAAATGTTTTGAATTTGACAACACATATCTTTAAAGGTCGTTTTCTCAAAATGAGGTTTTTCTCCTACTCTGAGTTCGAAATTTCCACTTCAGTAGCACTTACATACACCAAACCATCCAGTTATATTCCTATCAATATTATGAAGGCTTTTACAGAAGGGTTTGTTCATATATCATTCATAGCCTGAATTATATAACATTTATACCTAAAAACATGGCGAAAATTGATATTTTAGGGCTGTTGACAGTATTTTCTGATTTATGGAGTGATAAAAAGAGATATCCAAAATCCCTTCTGTAAAAGCCTAAGTTTCTAATATGACTACAAAATGAAACAAGAATTTTGAACCTGGCTTTATCCAATGTTCAAAATTGGATTCCTGAAATGTGTTAAAATATGCGCATATTTAATGAGATAATGGCTCATTTGCATATTTAAACATGCTATATCAGAAAACTTGTAATATAAAAATGAACTGCCTTATTGTAAGTAATTAACAGGATACATTTCTAAGTGATATCTTTAAGTTAAAAAAATTACCCTATTCACCTGGGGTGTCGCCTTAAATCCAAAAAACTTAGATCTTATATTTAACACTTTATCCTCAACCTTTCCCCTCTCTGACCTCTCAAGGTTTATTAGAGGGTAACAGGTTGCAGAGAAGGCCTAGACCGGCCGGGGAGTGTGAGACGTAGGCACTGACCTATCTCCTACCTCTGACAAATTCAGGTTCCAGTGGGGACCTTTCTCCCTGTGTGTGCCTCCACTTCTGTTTCCTACTTCTTACTTGCTATCCTTTCCCTCAACCTATCCTAAGGGAGTACATGTATGTAGACACGTTAGTTTAGCTGCTATAGGCTTGGACTGTTGGGGGGGGGGCACCGCACTACGACTTTCTGTCTGTCTGTACCTGTGTACTCTCATGTTCCGATTAACCCAGCTTCCCCCAAATCTCTTTTTGTGTCCATATATACGCCGGGATCCTGAGTCGAGGCTGAACCTGTCTCTGTGGTCCTGCCTGACTCTCACCATACTACTTCCCTGATGGCTCCCACAAGATTGCTGACATCCTCGTGGATTCATCTTCTTATTATAGACACATGCATTTCCAAACATTTGGACTACCTATGTTGTAAATGTATTATCTTTTCGATTTACACACGACATCTATTGCACGTCTGTCCGTCCTGGGAGAGGGATCCCTCCTCTGTTGCTCTCCCTGAGGTTTCTCCCATTTTTCCCTTTAAACTGTGGGTTTTCTCTGGAAGTTTTTCCTTGTACGATGTGAGGGTCTAAGGACAGAGGGTGTCGTATTGTCATACTGATATTCTGTACAAACTGTGAAGACCACTGAGACAAATGTAACATTTGTGATATTGGGCTATATAAATAAACATTGATTGATTGATTGATTGATTGCTTCGAAGCTTGCTTCAAATCACGTGACATATGACGTCCGAACCAGCAACTGCTTAATTTCCTGAATGAATCAACTCACTGGTTCGGCGTCCAATCAGGTGATTCAATGCACTGCCTCGTCTCTATTCTGACAGGTGACAGGTTGAAACAGTTTCAAATTTGAGCGCTTCAACACTTTAAAACCGCTCTAAACAATGCGCAATGTGTGGGTTGTTGTCGTAGTTTGCGTTGTTGCTGTTGAGTTGTTGTTGGTATTGCATTTTAATTGGATCATTATAGAGCAAGCCAGGAAAAAAGATAGGTTGTTCTGGCTCGTGAAACACTTCGAAATGTGGAGAAGTTGTGAACAAAAAGACAATTATTAATATAAAAACACTTCAATAGTGTAAGGAATAGATAGCCCAGTGGATAGAGCCGGCGGCCAGGATGCGGCGATGTCCTCAGCGCAGCTGGTTCAAAGCCCGGAATAGTTAAACTTTTAATCATTGCTTTCCAACTTTAATACTTTAATAACTGATAAAAGGCCGTCTCCGCCCGCAAAAATGTCCAGCACTCTATAGTCTCTTCTCATTAACCCAATACACACAATTATCAAGCAAATAGAACATGATATTCAGTCTTAGTGTGTGTGTGCATCGAATATTTTTCAAGGCAAAGATACGTTAAACCCACTGCAGCCTTGCACTATGCCAGGAGAGGTCGCTGTAACTGAAGCTTCGAGAAATGAACCTATTTCCGACACAATTGTCCAAGTGGTTCGATGCTTCATTCAAAGCTTCATTTTGCCATCACTAAGTACAGGAGCACAGCTGTGGTGGGAAGGTGGCGGGGTGAAGAAGTGCCTGAGATCACGTTGTCCTCCATCTGTATTAGGGGTGTAACTGTTCACAGAAGTCACGGTTCGGTTCATACCTCGGTTTGGGGGTCACGGTTCGGTACGGTTTCGGTACAACAAGGAAAAGCAAAAAAAAGTCCCAAATGCATAATTTTTTTTTGCTGTTATTTATTTTTAACAGTAGTGCAAGTTTTGTTATGAAAATAAGGAACTCTAACATTTGGAATCATTAATTGTATTACACAGTTAAAAACAAACCACAAACAGTAACACACACACTCAGATGGCCATATTATTTATAATGGCTGATATCAAACAAAAAGGTTAAATAAGCTATACAACTAAAAAGAATGTCTTGAAAATATTAAAATAAATAATAAGAACGTGTTTCAATCACAATCAATAAAAGGCAATACAGAACTGTATAACATCTCCTGATGTCAAAATATAAAATAAATACAATGATAATTAAAACTGCGGTCGCACTTGTGCACGCAGTGATGAGCGGGCCCTCGCGTCCGTGCGCCTGTCGGGGAGGGTTGCTGGTCCCCCCCCTCCAGTCCTCCAAAATTTTTCCGATCATTCCCCTGGGAGGAGTTTGCAGAAATGTCCTTAAAATGTATGAAAAACGCAAATTTTTCAAAATGGCCGGCTTTCTGGAGGGCGGGGCTAATAAAAGCAAATTTGAAATATGTCCGCAATGATGAGAGCAATGTGTGTACAGCGTTTCGTAAATATCGGGAAAACGATATCCGAGTAGTTTGGAGTAATTTGCGACATGTAAATCGTCAAAAATGGAAAATTCTCCGTTCGCTTACGAGGTCATCGTTTGAGCGATCAATTATTCCTTCGCAATTTAGCATCACATTGGATATGGGCTGAACGTGTCCTGGATTTGAATTTTTGCGATCATTCGCCTGGGAGGAGTTCGCAGAAATGTCCTTAAAATGCATGAAAAACGCACATTTTTCAAAATGGCCGACTTTCTGGAGGGCGGGGCTAATAAAAGCAAATTTGAAATATGTCCGCAATCATAAGAGCAATGTGTATACAGCGTTCCGTGAATATGGGAAAAACTATATGCGAGTAGTTTGGAGTAATTTGGAGTAATTTGTGACATGTAAATCGTCAAAAATGGAAAATTCTCCGTTCGCTTACAAGGTCATCGTTTGAGCGATGAATTGTTCCTTCGCAATTTAGCATCACATTGGATAGGGGCTGAACTTGTCCTGGATTGGAATTTTTTCGATCATTCCCCTAGGAGGAGTTCGCAAGAATGTGCTTAAAATGCATGAAAAACGCACATTTTTCAAAATGGCCGACTTCCTGGGGGGCGGGGCTAATGAAAGCAAATTTGAAATATGGCCGCAATCATAAGAGCAATGTGTATACAGCGTTTAGTGAATATCGGAAAAACTATATGCGAGTAGTGTGGAGTAATTTGGAGTAATTTGCGACATGAAAATCGTCAAAAATGGAACATTCTCCGTTCGCTTACGAGCTTATCGTTTGAGCGATCAATTATTCCTTCGCAATTTAGCATCACATTGGATAGGGGCTGAACTTGTGCCGGATTGGAATTTTTCCGATCATTCCCCTAGGAGGAGTTCGCAAGAATGTGCTTAAAATGCATGAAAAACGCAATTTTTTCTAAATGGCCGACTTCCTGGGGGGCGGGGCTAATTGAAGCAAATCAGAAATATGTCCGCAATTCCATGAGGAATGTCTGTGCCAAAAATCGTGAACTTCTGAGAAACTATATGTGACTACCACACAATAGGGGGCGCTAGTGAGCAGTTTTTTTGAAAAAGTACGATTTTTTTTTTACATTCTCGAAAAGGTCGTGGGCTGTGACGTGTGTCACAGTTTTGTGTCCGAAGCTCATTTTATGCCATCGCAATAAAAAATAAATGTATAGGCCACGCCCACATTCTGCATTTGTTGCGACGCTTTAAATCTTAGTTCGTAGTCACCCCCAGAGTATGTGTAAAAGAAAAAGAAAAAAATTCGTTCATCCGTTCTTGAGTTATAAATTGGTGGTGTTTTTGGCGCCCCCTATCGTTCAAAATGAAAGTACTTTGGTGTGCCTATTCCCCAAGACAGACTGAACCTATCCACCAAAATCTGTGGTGAATGGATACATTGTTGATGAGTTATGAGCGTTTCTTTTGAAGCCCCGCCTTTTTGCGAGTACGTTTTGATTAATGGCGGAAATATTCATCGTCTGAACATGCTAATTTTGTACGGTAATGTGTTTGACCCTCCACCGATGCTGTATACGAAGTTTGGTGTTGAAAAACTGAAAATTGAAATTTTAGTGAATATTTTACTGTTTTGAACATTATGCTAATTAAAAAAAAATAAAAGTAGGCGGAGCATAGGGTTCCAAGAGGATTATTTGTAGAACAGGTCCACCCGGATATGTGTGCAAAATTTCAGGTCATTCGGAGTTACGGTGCAATTTTGTAAATTTATTCCGAAATGGGATTTTGATAGGTGGCGCTAGCAAGCATGCTTGAATATTTTAACCCATTGACTCCAGAATGTTGCAATTTTTACCGGTCCTGTTGTCCGTGCAAAATTATACAACTTTTGAAGCATCCTAAAGCCCTCAAAAACAGGAAAAATAGTGACTAAAAATAAGAAGAAGAAGAATTCCACCAATAACAATAGGTTTCCTCGCACTTCGTGCTAGGACGCCGTCGGGTCCTAGCACATCCGTGCTCGGGCCCTAAATATAAAACTAAATAAAATCTGTACCTTTAGGAGCAATGTCTAACATGTGTAATTAACTTGTGAGTGTGTGAGGCCATTATGCCTAAATAAAGGTACTCAAGCTTTACTCTATTTTCAAGTTTTTCTTCAAAAAGATGAGTTTATCTCAGGTTTGTCTCATAGACTGTATATGGTTTGTCTACGTTGTCAGTAGTGAGGGCAGATCTGTTGGCGGTAACTATGTCACCTGCCGTCGAGAAAACCCTCTCGCTGGGGACTGAGACTGACTCGGAGGTGATTGAGCATGTTTGACGTGTTACCACTAGAATACCGCACTGCTGTAACAACGCAGACACACCGCCCTCGTGCGATCCACAACTCGCTCCCCATCGTTATTGTAGTCCACAGGGAACCCGAAATGTTCCCACACAGCTGATTTAAAAGAAGCAGGTGGGTCTTCTAGCTCCTGTGTGTTGTGAACTCGCCATAGCTGCTAACTTTTCTTCTTCATGTATTGTGTTCGTTTTGTTGTGTTCTTCATTTGTTATTTACGGGCGGCTGGCTTTTCGGCGCAATACCGCCCCCTGGATTATATATAGTGTATTACTGCCCTGAGTGACAGACTTGTTTCCCACTCGTAAAAAAAGGCGTATTCGCTGTGTGACTGCATGTGCCGAACCGTGACGTCCGAACCGTGACGGTACGGGACGAATACGGATACCGTTACACCCCTAGTCTGTATCGATCCAGCGCTCCTCCTTCAATGGCGGTTGGTGACTTCGTTCTCCCCCCTCTTTCTCCAATGTCCGATATCACGTAAAACAGAGGATTTAGACGTAGTGTTTTCATTGTATAACTCCACATGCATTTTCTCCTCATACTCTCTTTCATGACTTTTTATTTAATGCATTATAACGGCTGCAATCGTTTGTTAACACAAAACCGGAGGTCAAGCTTACTGTTGGTATTTCGGAGATCTCTTCCGGAATAGCTTTTCAAAATAAACTTTAACCACAGGCGAATGCTAACCGGAAATGTTTTCACAATAAAACAGTTATAAGATTACTGTTTGTTTAAACTAAATTACATCATGGTCCATTTCCTGTTGTTTGTCTTGTCTACTACTTCACGAAATCCAGTGTTTTAATTGTTCCCTATATTGCCCCTATGCCCTGTAAGGTGTCCTTGGGTGTTATGAAAGGCGCCCCCCAAATTAAATGTATTATTATTATTATTATTATCATTAAACATTGATTTTAATGTCTTACAATCCCTCCTTACATACACTTTGGGGCAGTGGTTTTCAAACTGTGGGGCGCGACCCCCGGTGGGTCGTGGAGGTACTGCAGGGGGGCGTGGGAAGATTTTTTTATTTTATTATTTTCTCCTTTTAGCTTTGTGAAGCACCTTGAGATGACATTGTTTTTAAAGTGTGCTATATAAATCAAATGTATTATTATTATTATTATTCAATTGTAAACAAACACTGCTACAGATTTTTTATTATTTTATACTACTTGAATGTACAGTGGGTTATTATTAAAAGATGAATCAACATTACCTCAGCTCAGAGTCATATTTTGAAAAAGGGCTATTTTCATCGTGTACTTTGAAAAAGATACGTCATGCTGTCATTCATATTTCGCAGGATGCCGTCGGTGAAGCTCTGATGCTGCATCAATGCTTTAGTCATGCAGAAGTGGGCGTGGTCTAATCTAAACTGGGTTGGAAATGTCCTGTTGTGGTCAGCTATGCCAGGGTCTTGCTTGGCTTTGCTAGCCACAACCACACCAAGTTTCCCTCCACTTTTAGGGCATAATCGTTAGTCCACCCCTGCATATTGTAAGTATGCCGTATACAAGGATGTTTTAATAAAGTAATCCATTCCATCAGTCAGCACAATCTACATTTACTATAATATGTTCTGTGGATCTGCAGACGCACAAATCTTGGTTTTTATTTACAGATTTGATTGGTTACTTTGGCATATTGAGACTAGAAATGTTAAGTTCACTATAGAGAGCTAACTTCAAATTTGCTTTGTGAAAATCACATTCTTCATTCTAGGCCTTTCATCAGTACCATAGACTGTATATATAAAGATCAGTACCTGTGAAAATGAATCCGAGACACATTTTTGTTATTGTTACCGTTTCTTCGTATATTTGGTGTCTAAAGGCATTCCAAGGAATGTATTGTCGCTTTTAAAGATTTTATCTCTGAGTGTATGATTCCTAATAATCCAATGCTATGTGCAAACGACTGAGACAACGCAGGCACTCCTCTGCAGATATTTGATCATCATTCATGCAGTGGCGTTTACCACGTTCCACACAATTATGAAATAATTAAATGTGGCAAGGATGCACTAGAAAGGACAAAAAATAAAATGTTCCCATGAACCGAACCCGCCCTGCTGCCTGCACATATTGCTAATTAGTTCCGCAACCCGACCCGACCCGTCGGCACAAGATCCGCAACCCGATCCGCAACCCGATCCGCAACCCGATCCGAACCCGCATATAACATGCAATTATTAACACACGCAGTTGCATATTTGTCTCAAAAAGCATGGGATGTTGGTTATTTTCTCCATCTAGGATGACACCAAAAGCCTCCCAGACGTTGGATTTCGCTCTTGAGGAAGTGTTATTGAAAATGCTGTATTCTCCGCTAGAGAGCTTCACCTCAGCCATTTCGAATGTGGCACGCTCAGAAGCAGATTGATGTGCTGCAGAGGTTATGATTATGCGCGGTCCCGCGGGGGAGAGGTCTGAGGATTTAAACATTAAATTATAATTATTTTAATATATTTATTATGCAACACCTGTGACCCGACCCGCATCATCTTTGTTTTACCCAGAACCGAACCCGGAAAAAAACGTTTGAAAAAATACCACCCGTGAATCACCTTTTTTGTACCCGACCTGATGCAGGACTCTGCCTTGGGGTCGCGATGTTGCCCAAAAGGGTTAACACAGTTTTGGAATTACCAGATTTTTCCCGCTGTGACCGAGACTCACACAATCCCAGCCTGCCACTTCTCATCTCTAACCTCTAACCTCCAACTACCAAAACATCACTGTTCAGCAGGTGGGGGATTGAAGGTGAGACAGGAGCACAAGAGAAAGGCAGTGTAATTGCATCTCAGCAGATACAATGAAGCCATTCATGTTGAAAGCCATATTCACAAGGTCATGTATTAGGTTGCTCGTCTCTTTTTATATCTTTCTCTGAAACAGGAGGTAGAGGAAGAAGAGAGCAAAGTGGATGGGAAGAAATTGGTGCAAACAAAGCTGTCGGCAATTTGGACTGTGTTGTGTTACTGGTATTTCATAACAAAATGTTATGCATCTGACAATTTTTTTAACTTAAATGTTAGCACATGAGGCCAAGAGCGGAGCCTAACACACCCTCTCACTCACGTACATACACAAGGTGTACTCATGGGGGGGCAGAGTTATTGCTGAGGCCTGTCAGGCTCGGGGACTGTTGAATATCCATTGTGCGCTTTGTTTTGGCGAGAGCCGTCTGAGGTAATACTTGCACATGTTCCGTCTTTTCCTCTGCGAACATCTGTCTGAGGAGGTGCGTCGATATGATGTATGGAGCTGTTTTTCGAGGCTGAGCTAAGAAGAATGGAGCCCTGCATCACTTAGCATCCCATTGCCAGACACAGCCCAGGCATTACACCTCCCAGAAGTATCAGGCACACCCTCGCTTGAGTAATTTTGCCATCTGTTGACAATGTTTACACGGCGGGTGATTTGTCATCACAAACAACAGGGCAAACATATTAACAAGCATATTTATGATCCGAGTTGCATTTGCACAATAAAAACGCCATTGGTCAAGTAAAACAGTCAGAAAATCATTACAGGTCTGGGTGAAGAAGCATTGGAAATTCATTATATGGCTCAAAATGTAATGAATGTTGTGAATTTGAGTATTTAATACGTGTAAGTAATAGGGGTTTCACAACTACCTATATTTACTAGTCGACAAGTTTTTCAAAATAGTAGTCGACTAGTTGTTACATCATAATAAAGACACACAAAGAGAGGTGTAAAACTGTATTTTGTATTGCAATTAGGGCCGGGACTCGATTAAAAAAATTAATCTAATTAATTAGAGGCTTTGTAATTAATTAATCGAAATTAATCGCATTTTTAATCGCATATAAATATTTGACCTGAGGACAGTGAGAAGCAATTTTTTTCACATGGATTTTAGTATACCATTGAATAATGACTGAATACATAAGCTTAAGCAACAAAACATTGTTTATTTTTTTTCAAGGTGGTACTTAACCAAGACCAACAGAAAAGTGCAATTTGTGCCATAAAGTGTAGCAATAGCATATTTAGGAATATAGTACATTTCAGAGATTCAGGTAGCATATAGGTAGGTAGACCTTCTGTAAACTATAACACTTTGTTTTTAAGTAAAACACAC
This sequence comes from Gobionotothen gibberifrons, assembly GCA_943591055.1. Classification (NCBI taxonomy): domain Eukaryota; kingdom Metazoa; phylum Chordata; class Actinopteri; order Perciformes; family Nototheniidae; genus Gobionotothen; species Gobionotothen gibberifrons. The sequence continues at coordinate 8,445 of CALSBZ010036141.1, read as the reverse complement.
TGGGGGGGGGGGGGGCTTCTCCGACCGGCCCACCTCGGTCCGCTAGTAAATCGTCAGCGGGGGGTGCGAGTGACTAATCCGACCGGCCCGTTGAGTCAACGGCCCACCGGGACGATGCCCGGTATGCCAGATGGCCAGTCCACCCCTGGGTCCTTGTACTCGGAGTCGGGCTAACGTCCACGCTAGCTTCCACGCTAGCTGCTATATGTTTTGCATTGAAGTGATACTTGAGGCTGCGGTGATATGCGCATAATTTGCACACAACCGTGCTCTTATCGACGCTTCCATCCGTCCGTTTTTTAAAACAACATTTCCCATCCACGGGGCCAACCAACGCGGTCTCATCAGCTTCTTCGTTCATGTTTGAATTGTTCACTGTGGTTTGTTGTTGTCTGAAGTCATGAACGTTAGTTGGTGCTCCAGTATAATCGGTACGCCTGAAACTCATCCAGTGAGAAACGTTCCGCGGTGCAAAAATAAGTGCGATTAAAATGCGTACATTTTTTTAGCGCGTTCATTCTTGTGTAATTAATTAATCTTAATTAACGCGTTAAAGTCCCGGCCCTAATTGCAATGCATACAGTTACGTTAAACACTGTAACAAAGCAGCATTTTAATGTGTTACATGCACTGTAAAAAAAAAAGTTACAGTTTTTTATTGTATTTCATAATTACAGGAAATCATATTCAATTTACAAGAATAAACGTTTTTTTGAAATGTGTCATGTATTTTAACAAAAAAACTGTAAAAATGGAATACATTATTTATCAGTTTTTTAGCAGTTTTTAAATGTGAATTTAACAAAACTAACAGTAAAAATAAATGATTTTCTGTTGGCAAAATTAGCTGCATTTTCTGTAATTTTACAAAAAAATACTTTTGTTATGGCTATATATCACTGTCAAATACATAACAAATACTGTTAATACTCATTTAAAAAATGTATAATTGCAAGAAAATATACTGTATGAGTAAAGAAAGAAATATTTTGTAATTTTGCTGAATCTGCTACTTTACATTGATAAACTGAAAAAACACAGGTATTGACTATCCTATTATAGTAAAAAAAAAAACTACATTTTAACACATTTTGACTTTCACTTTATTGCTACATTTGTATTAATTTGAAGATTTAATTGTTAAATATATGAATTTCATGTTATAAAAACTGTGTAAAACCATAGAGTTAAAAACTTGACTGTTATTAGCATGTAGGGTGCGAATTCCTACCAGAGCACAATTCAGATATAAAATGATGCTATAACCCACCAGTAAAAGCCATAGACTGTGGGTTATAGGAGACATTTGTCTATGCCATCATACATCTATAAACTAGCTCATAGCTGTCAGCATTCACTGCAGGCAAACCTAATGTGACCATTCACTTATGATTTCTAAGTAGAAAAGAAGAAGAAGATATAATGTATTCATACCTCAGAGGGAAATGTCTTCCCCCACTCTGTTGTGTTTAAACACATTACACACGCAGGGAGGATATACATGTACATGCACAACCACACAGAGCATATACATGCACAAACACAACCACATGCGGATAGGAGAGGGGATCGCAGAGAGGCTGCCAGATAGCCGGCGCCAGGGAGCAGTTTTGGTGTTCGGTGCGTTCACAACCCAAGTAAAATTGACCTGCTTTCAACACAAGAAAAAGCTGTGCCAATTTCTGACATCATTTAGCTTTTCACATGATCAGAGACGCAAAGCTACCACAAAGCCACTTGTGCAGCTAACGGTGATTGGCGGACAGTATGCAAAAGACATATTGAGTTTCACTGTAAGCGAAAAATGAAAGGATCTAGAAGTTAAATAACATTAGCATTTCCCCCTAGGCCTTATCACACTAGCATAAGCCCATAACATTGAACATGCTAGCAAGCACTTACAGCCAGCCTCCTCTGAATATCAAAACCTTGTTAGCAGTTAGCTACCTGCTAAATTGGTATTAGCATTGCAATTACAGTAAAGCAACTCTACTAACAAACAACCAACTGTTGTGCGTTCACAACCCAAGTAACATTGACCTGCTGATCTCTTTCAACACAAGAAAAAGCTGTGTACATTTCTGACATCATTTAGCTTTTCAGATCATCAGAGACGTGAAGCTACCGCTAAGTGCCTTGTGCAGCTAACACAGAGTGCATTCTCGTAGCGATTGCACCATGTTTGTTAGGAAAGTAGCTTTTAGAAATGTATCAATGTTCTAAAATGTGAGACTTTAACTCAATATTTAAAAAACAGAGTGATTGGCAGACAGTATGCAAAAAACATATTGAGTTTCACTGTAAGTGAAAAATGAAAGGATCTAGAAGTTAAATAACATTAGCATCTTCCATAGGCCTTATCACACTAGTACAATCAAGCCCATAGCATAACATGCTAGCAAGCACTAACAGCCAGACTCTGAATATCAAAACCTTGTTAGCAGTTAGTGCTACCACTATGCTAAATTGGTATTAGCATTGCAATTACAGTAAAACAAACAACCTATGTTGTCCTTGTAGACGTCTAATAATATCAATCATATTGAAAGAATAGGCCTTCACCAAAGCATGTTGACAAAGCTAGTAACTACAGCGAAAGACCTTTACAATCCAAGTCAATTAACTTACTGTAAATATGTATTGTGATAATGTCCCACACAGCTAGTTGGTTACAACAATCTACATTGATGTCACAGGGATTTCAGGCAGCAGGTAGTTGAAGGTTGAAGGTTAATCCATTTGCTATGGCTACAACTGCCTCGTGGAACAACAACGTTTTCTTTTCTGTTTGTTTAATATAGGAATGCATCTTTGTCTATCACACTTTGCTTCTGTATGTCTCCCATCTGACTTTATTGTGAGCTTGTGTTTTCAAAAAGTAAATTGAGCATGTTTTATGAGACTGAACAGTCACATAGGGTATTGGACTCTCTTAAAACCCAGGTAGGTGCAGAATAGGTTTCTCAAAAATAAAGCAATCAGGAAGGCAGTACTATGCATGACTACAAATGATAGTAAACTATATGTACACGTTGATTAATACCTACTTAACGTGTACTTGGGACAAGACTGCAAAGTACAGATGGGATATCTGATCATAATCAAACTTAGATAAATGTGCACCAGCACCAACATTAGTTATCAGTGTTCTCTATTCTCAATTTAAAAAGAATAAACTGACAATAAAGAAGTCTTATAACATATGTTGCTTGTGTCTTTGGAAGGCCTTCAGTGTTTGTTTTATTATGTATCAACTAGTTACATTGTCATTTTGTAAATTAAGAAAATAACATCCAAAGAATTAAACAATTATAATTGTAATGTAAATAGTTTGCACCCCATTCTTTTACTTTTAAATTAATCTTTATGGTGTGGTGTTACCAATTCTTAAAATAATACAAGGATTGGATGTTCATCAGAGGATTTTCAGGGCAATCGATTTGCAGCCAATCAGAGACGAGACTTCTGCTGCACGCACCCATCATGCGCTGAGGCAGACAGAGCGCATGCGCAAAGGCACTGACACTACAGAGACCACGCAGTTAGCATGCAGGAGGAGGTGAAGAGCACTGCACGTGGCGCGCCCAGAGGAGAGGAAGCAGAACTTTGAGAGGTAACGGTAAAAACTATTTATCAACGGATTCAAAACACTCAAGACTTAAAACATTGCAAACCTCAAAGTCCTAGCTATGGTATACATGTTGTTTAACGACCGAAAACAAAGTAATGTTAGCTAACGTTACCATAGCTAGGTAGCAGCTAGCTAGCTACGGTAGCAGCTAGCTACCATGCTTTGAAAGTGAGCTGTTCTATGCCATCATTACGTGCAGTAATGATATTTTTGAATGATGTGCAAGATGCGTGCTCGAGTGGCTGAGCGTGATGGGCAGTGAATGTTTCAGAGTTACTTTTTCGCAATATTATTTAATAAATAGTTTATCTAGCTAACTAGCATAGTTTATCTAGCTAACTAGCATACATTGGCGTCACTAACTCCTAATGTTACAGTAGCTCAATCCTTAGTTTTATAATAGATTTTTTCGTGGGCATAATGTTACACACAATGCACATTATCCATATCTTTTAGATCCTATGTTAAGGCTATAAACAGAGGTGGGAGAAGTTCTCAGATCTTGTACTTGAATAAGAGTAGAAGTACTCAGGTCTTATTCTTGAAGTGGTATTACTGTACTTAAAGAGCAACTTGCAGGGTTTTTTTTATTACTACATTTATGCTTAACCTTGCCTGACAATTAAAAATGTTAATGCAGGATTTGATATGTTTTACAAGACATAAGGGCAGGAATTCAGAGGGAAAGGAGCCATTTTGAGCTCTGCTACTAAAAACTGCTTTTTTTTAACGTTGTCACATGGGGGAGCAACTTTCTCAGACTCCTTCTCTGCCCAATCCGCGGTAGCAGTTTGAGCGGTTGTGGTTTAGTGAGCTGGTATTTTTTCGGTCATTTTACATTGCATTTCACCATTTGTAATCATGGTGAGCTTGTGTTTGTGCAGGTTGCACAAACTCCAGCCTGTCAGGACATCGAGTCCAGAGTTTCCCTAACAGGAAAAGGACCGGAGCTAGCTTTCGTTCCTGGGTGCGTTGTGCATCCACCTCCCTGCAGCACATACTCTCCACATCTGAAGCCTATCAAGAAAAACGTTGATCAGAAAACCGTATTACAACTCTCTCTCCCCTCCGGTACACAGCACCGTAAGACGTAGTGTGGAGTTGCATTAGGTAACGCTGTGGTGGCTGTACTCCTCCAGCCGTCTCCTTTGTGTTTGTTTGTTTCCCTCTGTCTGTGTTGTTTGTGAGGGCGTGGTGGCTGTCGCTCCTGGCTCCCGGCTCAACCTCCACTCACCTGCTGCAATCAGCTGTGCACCCTCCCCGACTACACACCTGCTTTCCATCAAGCCATTTACAACGGCATATCAACGGAGGCTCCACAACCTTTCTCCGCCAGATCATCAAGTATCAGCCGTATCTCGCGTCTCCCCTCCGGTACACAGCACCGTAAGACGTAGTGTGGAGCTGCATTAGGTAACGCGAGACACGGCTGATACTTGCGCATTAGTTTCTGTAATGGATCAGTATCAACAGTCCTGCCAGTAACGTTACTATATTATCAATACTACTTTAGTTATAGCCTGATATATGATAGCTAACTTTACAATGTTGTGATGTGACTGACGTTAGCTAACATTAACTGCAGCTAACGCCGGTCACTCACCAAGATAGCTGCCCTGTTCTCCACTGGTTCTCCTCAAACCACAGCTCCATTTCTCTCCCATGGCTGTTATTTCTTCTAATCCTTGGCTGCTCCTGGTCTCTTGGACGCATAGCAGGCTCATAATTATAATCATATGCATTCGAATATATATTTTCAACCTCTTCTGTGTCAAAAATGGGGCGAAGCCTGCGAGCTAGTTCAGGCAGTCAACTCGAGCACCAATGATACATTAACACGTGACGCACCTCGTCCCTCTTACAACCAACCAAACACATTATCCTAAACATGCCGCTCTATTTAAGCTGCCAGGTCTCTCTGCCTCTGCCTCGCTATGCTGCTGCTGCCACTGCTGTGTACACTTGCTATTGCTGCGTTCATGTCATGTTCCTACTGCTGTGTTTCATGTTGCTGCTGCTTGCCTGATTATTCACATCGCTGCTGCTCTACACAGTCCTCCATGATATGTTCAGATTACCTGCTGGTGCTGTCCTTTGCACATGTGTCTCGCTATCTCCGACTCTGGAACCGAATCATCATCCACGGGGGAAGAAGCCTGCCTCATATCCGAAACATAGGCTAGCTAACATAGGCTAGCTCAGAGCAGACGCCGATGGAACGAACCGCAGCTCCCGGAACGACTGGCCGGGTGTCCCGTCCGTCCTCAACCACGAGGAGTCTTTTTCCTTCCGGCCAAGAGAAAGGCCTGAGTTGTACGCCAGCACCGGTAACAAACCCTCTCATCACAGAGCGTCAATTAACAGGCTCAATGTCTCTCGGCCAGCGGCCAATTCAACACCAAAAAAGGCAGGAGCAAGCTGACTCCGGCATTCGTAAACTACCTGCCATGCTGTCTTCCCTTTTCGAAGTTAAATCAGCGCTTGAAACCTTTAATTCCAGGATAGATTCCTGGAACAAAACCCGTTTTCCGCTGCCTGCAAATGTAAACAAACCGAGCCCCTCCTCCTCAACCCATGCTTCTACTCCGCTTCCCGCTGACGTCACACCCCCGAGGACTCTGGGAAATGAAGTCTCAGCTCCAACCACTGGTTCTAGCTTCCTGAACCCTGAAGCAGCAATTCCTGACTTAGGAATCACATATTAGCAGGTATATCATACAATTCTGCATGAGGCAATGTTTTATTATGGAAATATTTCGTCTGCAGTAATTCATATTTTGAGGCATTATACAGAAGTAGTTGTACTACTATGAATTAAATAATAATACATTAAAAATACATTAATATATATCTGTTATGTGGTTCTGAATAATGAAGAATAGCTCGATACTTATTTGTCCATCATCTTAGACTTCGCTCATTACAGTGGCTCTCTCTTCTATGCATACCATGAATTCTTCTCTGCCAAAGCGGCCATGTACATTCAATCACCTACCAAGGAGAGAGTTTTCCCCAGAGGATTCAAGCCTTCTACATGCTATAATCTGGATGTGTGTACCTATCTTAATTGTAATTTAAACACGTGTGTAGTTCGTACAGAGATGGCCACCTATGCCGGTGTGCCTCGGGAGGCTTCACGCTGTAAATCGACTCCAGTGATGTGCCAGCTCTCCAAAGCTTTTCACCCTAACAGATGTTTGTCAATTACCTTATCACCAGGCTAAATCAAGGTTCCCTAGCAGGTTTGCTGGCTCCCAAAGGGACCTATGTCTGTTAAACCTGCACTGAATACCGAGTTGCGCTGAAGGAACCAGGATTATTAGATGTGCCGCTATTAAAGAGTTTAGCAACCTGATAGGCGCCCAAGCGCAACGAGGAAATATTCTTGCAAGTTTTATTTTATTGATCTGTTAACTCCTCATGATTCTTCCGTCAAGAGTATTAATAGCTTAACTCCTGAAGAGCTTTCCTGTTTCTAAGCTTCTGTAGATGAAGCCGGCAGACTATTAACTCAATAGGGGTATGTGCATGGCTAGGGAAAGCAGATATCACAGAGACCTTCTGTGGCATACATATGTGACGTCAATAGCGTTTAAGGTTTTACACTCAGTAACTTTGGTTGCTGCAGTAGCCGGCGTTTGTCACCTCGCCAGGTTTTCGAAACATTCAAAGTTCGATACTTCTGGTCAAGGAACTTGAAAAATCATTGCTAACACTAACACTGTTTTCTTTGTCCTTTATCTTCCATGCTGAACGTCCTGCATCATTGCCCTCTGACACATGGGTCGGCACCCATGTTGATTCGATGGTTGCAAACCCCTGACGAGATCAAAGTTCTCCTCCAGGCTGTGTGATCTCTGCCAAGCTGCGGCCTCCCCCCAGATCTCTGTTCCAGCACTGTTTAAGATGTGCGCAGCCACAACCGCAGTGCCCTATCTGCTTACCTCAACCCAGGAGTCCATGGGCTGTCGGTCATCTTCTGCCTACCAGTGCATTTCATGCTTCACAAGAATGAGACCCTTTCAGCACAACAACCATGAGCTCTTGCACAACTTGGCGAATGCTTAATGTCAAGAATGTATATCTGTTGAATTCTGTTTTTGCAAACCAGGTGGTTGCTGGGTTAGATTATATATCAATTTAGCTCATAGTGTCGGGAAATGCTCATCGTTGCTGTTTGCAGACCTAGACATAGAGTCTCAACAGGTAGTATATTCCCCTCAAAGCCGCTGTGCTCGGAGGGGATTGGCACTGGTCTCTCCTAGGCCTACACATAGCAGTCACTAGGTAGTATATCCCCCTCTGAATCGCGGTGCTTAAGGGGGATGGCTTCTCGGGCTGTTCCCGGGCCTTCACATAGCAGTCACTAGGTAGTATATTCCCCTCAAAGCCGCGGTGCTTAAGGGGGATGGCTTCTCGGGCTGTTCCCGGGCCTTCACATAGCAGTCACTAGGTAGTACATTACCCTCAAAGCCACGGTGCTTAGGGGGAATAGCCACGTGGCTGTTTCGCCAGGCCCTCTACTTATCAGACTAATATCACCAGCGTCAGGCTCGCAGTTCTCGCAGTTTTGGGGGATAGGTATGTAATCTCCATGCCGTGTTGGGGAGAGTTATCTAATCTCCACGCGTGTTGGGGGATAGTTATCTAATCATCACTCAATGTTCTTTGTAAATCTGTGGAGTGATGAGGCCCGAGCCTAGACGCCAAACTCAAACTATATGCTGCTATAATAAATATATTAAGAACACGTGAGTTGTCTGACTGAAATGGGGCGAAGCCTGCGAGCTAGTTCAGGCAGTCAACTCGAGCAC